>JABBOT010000010.1:1901892-2140047 GCA_016165875.1 Acanthopleura granulata
GATGCCTCACTGCTGTTGATTGACCCCTGACGAATGAGGTCACTGGCTCATTCAGCGGGAGTGTTGTTCTCACTGCTGTTGGTTGACCCCTGATGCCTCACTGCTGTTGATTAACCCCTGACAAAGGAGGTCACTGGCTCATTCAGCGGGAGTGTTGTTCTCACTGCTGTTGGTTGACCCCTGATGCCTCACTGCTGTTGATTGACCCCTGACAAATGAGGTCACTGGCTCATTCAGCGGGAGTGTTGTTCTCACTGCTGTTGATTGACCCCTGATGCCTCACTGCTGTTGATTGACCCCTGACGAATGAGGTCACAGGCTCAAATCCAGTTCTCAGTGGTTTGACTCAAGGTCTGCAGTCTTGTCCAGTACCTGACAATGGGTGGTTCATTCCAAGGGCGCATGAAACTGATCTTCTGAGCACAGAATAAAAGTCCAGGAAAATAAATGAAAGCTAAAAACAAATGTGCGTAATGTAAGTCCCTTAAAAGGCCTAAAAATGTTTTCGGACTATTGGACAATTTTACAGAAGACTAGGAAAGTTTTATAACTTAGAATTTCATTGTTGTGAAGGTTAATCTAACATATGGTATACTTTTGTACTAAAATCATGTAAACTGTTGCACCTAGCGAAGTACGAAACATACCTGTAAATGGCATAAGACCGCATCCAAGTCATTTGAACAAGCAATGTCGTTGGTCAAGTGACATGTATTCCTTGCTCTGGAATCAAGTAGAAGGCTGATTGGCTAGAGAAGGTCCCTGAAATGTGCGTGTATATTGTACACCCAATTTATACAGGGAAAAGTTCCAAAAAGTGGACAACTTGGCCAGTGAAGGTCCCTGAAATGTGCATGTATATTGTACACCCAATTTATACAGGGAAAAGTTCCAAAATGTGGACTACTTGGCCTGTGAAGGTCCCTGAAATATATAGAGTACACGCAATAGGAAAATAGTTGATATAGGGAAAAGTTGCTCAATATGAACTACTTGGCCTGTGAATGACCCTGAAATATATAGCCTACACTCAATTGATATAGGGAAAAGTTCCAAAATATGGACTACTTGGCCAGTAAATGTCCCTGAAATATATAGTGTACACTCAGTTGATATAGGGAAAAGTTCCAAAAAGTGGACTGCTTGGCCTGTGAATGACCCTGAAATATATAGTGTACACTCAGTTGATATAGGGAAAAGTTCCAAAATGTGGACTACTTGGCCAGTGAAGGTTCCTGAAATATATAGTGTACACTCAGTTGATATAGGGAAAAGTTCCAAAATGTGGACTACTTGGCCAGTGAAGGTCCCTGAAATATATAGTGTACACTCAGTTGATATAGGGAAAAGTTGCTCAATATGAACTACTTGGCCTGTGAATGACCCTGAAATATATAGAGTACACGCAATAGGAAAATAGTTGATATAGGGAAAAGTTGCTCAATATTAACTACTTGGCCTGTGAATGACCCTGAAATATATAGTGTACACTCAGTTGATACAGGGAAAAGTTGCAAAGTGTGGACTGCTTAGCCAGTGAAGGCCCCTGAAATATATAGTGTACACTCAGATGATGTAGAGAAAAGTTCCAAAATGTGGACTGCTTAGCCAGTGAAGGCCCCTGAAATATATAGTGTACACTCAGATGATGTAGGGAAAAGTTCCTGAAATGTGAAAAGTTGGCCAGTGAACGTCCTTGAAATGTGTAGAAGAGTTCCTCAATTTGCATCCGTTTGGATCAGGACAGATGCGTTTATTTTATAGGTCTCTGCTTTGTCATTTTTAAAACAAGTTATAGAAAACCATGACTGCTAACTGAAAAGTGTTGTAGAAATGCTGGCTTGCTATTCCGTACGGTAGCATTCAGATAATCCCGAAAACACCTTGAACTTATAAGTTACGGTATTAATACACACCTTGGACAACCTTGGGTTACATGTGAGACCTGGAAGCCTGTGGCATGCATGCACCTTGAGCATCTGCCTGCATTGCAGAAATGCACTTTGCCACGCCAGTTTGATGTCGACCTTGATACGTGTGTCACAGGAGCTTCGTATCTTCTGGAGCCTATTCTTAGACAGGTGGAACAAGAGCACAGCCTGCCCTGCCCTCACAGCGCTGATCGCTATCATTGCCCTAATGATGTAGGTTGCACAAGCATGATGAGCTATACCCGCGCCAAGCAGACATTCCTCCGCATTTTTGCAGCCTTCAATGTCAGGCAAACTACCCCATGCTAAGAACCTTTAGGTATTCTTCCAATGTAGTTTTTCTAAATTCTTGAGATTTTAGCCAATTTGTGCGTTAAAACTTTTGAACATGGTGAATGAAAATGGTACATTTCAATTGTGTTTAGTGTATGTGAAGAAGTACTTATCACCTGACATAGAAATGAACATATTTTTCTCCACCACTTTTTGGCTGTGAAAATGTGATGTGAGTAATTTGTGTGTGGAGGTAGGTAAGGCATGAGAAGCTGTTCTTGACAATGCATGTGTGGCATTTTGTGCTTAGTTTAGACAAGATTTATTCTGCCTTTGTTCAGAGGTGGGTAAGAGCAAGATGCAGTGCAATAGTATACTATAGTATACTGCCTTGTCACAGTTTTACATACTAAACTGTTTCATTCTACACAGCATGAAGGGCCTTGAGTGTGGCAGAAAGACTACTGTAAAAATGCATTTTTCAGAGGCACAAAAAGACCTTACAATGATACTTTTGATGCCAACACTTGAGTTTCACAAAAAGCCTTTACTTGGCCAAAATGAAGTGGCTGGATGAATCAATAGTCAAGAAAAGTGTGTTACGTAAAAGTGCTAAACTTCAGGAGAAATATAGCATTTGTTCAGAATTTGTGAAGATCAGAAAACGTAGCCTGTGGTCTGATATTCTAGAGCAATCTGCTGAGCTCTACCACTAAACCCTGTTCATGCGACATCTACTCCATTCACTTCTAAATTCTACACAAGTTTGTCTGCAAACAAGCCTGGCATTACCGGTGTAAGTCACTTATTGCCTTTAATGTCTCAACCAACAGAACCAACAAACTGATTGCAAACAGATGTATGTGTATGTTAAATGTGAACATGTATTGCTTTTCACTATGTGACCTCCACCATGGCCACCAGAGACAGTATGGGATTTAACTGGGTAAAATGTTGTTACTGTGATATCCTGAATGAATCTGGTATCTTTGTGATGTGGTATGGTCTCAATCACTGAGGAACACTTTTGGTACCAATCTTTGGCAGGCACACTTTTGACACTAATCTTTGCCCAGGCACACTTTTGACACCAATCTTTGCCCAGGCACACTTTTGATGCCAATCGTTGAACAGGCACACTTTTGATACCAATCTTTGCCCAGGCACACTTTTGATGCCAATCTTTGAACACGCACACTCCTTGATTAAAATGGTAACAAAACATCTAAAATTAAATACATTTGAAGAAAGTGAGAATATCCTTTCATTTTTGACATATAACTTATGGCATAGTATCATGAAGTTGAAAGTACATTTTGATAGATGAACAATTTTATTACTTCTTTTGAAATATTCCAATATTCCAGTTACAAATTTTCCATTTGGCAAGTTCCACATGTTGATTGATCGAAGCATCATTGTACCTTCATGACAAACCTGTGTTTAATACGAATGTGTGTGTGAGTGCAGATGCGAGTGCATTAAGTATGTTCTAAAGAGAATCTGAGCTGTAAAATTGTTTGTTCCTGATTATTTTACACGTGTATTTGAGATTTATCAGGTTTTTTGTTTACACCTGCAGCCTGCAGTCTTAGCGTTGTGTTGGCACACTTGGAGTCAGCTGGTGGTCTAGAAGAGCTAGAGCAATCTCCAATCAGATGGTGCAAAAACTCCTGCAGCAGTAAATCCAGCGAGAAAACTTGGCACTTATGTAATATCTGAAGTTTGATATTTCCTTAGGCCATGGCTTTTTAATGTTTTGTTTAAAATGTGTGTAATATGTGTTTATTCTTTTGGATTTAGATTTAGGGTGTAATAGTTGCAACATGGGGATACCCTTTTATTTTGTTTTCGTTTTGGTTTTCATATGAATATGTGTTTTTCACCATATTCTCTTTCTCAGTAATATATGTTGAATGAGCCTAATACTTGGGGGGCTGCTTAGTATTAATCTACATATTTGTTGCTCTTATTTTTACTTGTAATTAATGAAAAAGTAATTTTCATATTTTTGTGTTCTTTTTTGGGTACATGTAGTTAACACCTGTTTGATATCTGAAGCACTTATAGTGTAGTTACACAACTCAGAAATAAATACATAACTGACAAAGTCGCGTGAACCGATTGATAAATTGTCCAGGCCTTATGGTACAGTCTTCACACTTAGTCACTGGAGAGGATTGGAGGAGTAGGTCAGTGCTGTGCTCCTTACGCTATTTATAGTCAATTTGATTCTGATAAGAGGTATTTACTGGTAAATAAAGATGAGGATAACCCATACAAATGCCGTGTGGTCTACTCCCTACCCTGGGGAATTTATCTCGGTATTAATTTATATATAGCAGTTGAGTAAGAAAACAAAATGAATGTGGAAAGTACATCATTACCAAGGCAAGCTGAATCCAAGGAGATTGAAGATCAAATGTATACACTGTTCTAAGAGTTAACCAGTGCAATATTTTATGCAACTTTGTATTCTCTAAACAGAATGACTATCACAGATTCGCAAGGTATTGAAGAATATTTGTAATGGTTGGTAGGTTATAAAAAATGCACACTGGTACAGACATAGAACTGGTATGATAACACTGGACTAAAAATAAAAAAATTATTATAGATGATCAGTTAATATTTTACCTAATTGTTAGTTGTGTATTTCAAAAACTGTACATGTAATATCTGTTGTTAATACTAGTGCACAGTTGTTCTTAGCACTTGATAATGTGCTCAAAGTTCACCATACCACTTCTGTATCAGTTGCTTTCCACACTGTGTCAGTGAAATAATATAATTATTTATTTCTGTCAAGTATAGCCCTTAATTCCATTTAGTATGGTGGGGAAATTTGTATTAAATGTTTGTATAAATAATGCGGCCTTTGTGATGAAAATTTTTTTTTTTTTTTTTTATCTGTGGATCAAGGGGAATAACTCTGACAGACATGCCATGAACAGACCTTAATCGATGTAACATCACAAGGAATGTCATCTATTTTACATTGGCTTTCCGCCTGATTGATTTGGCTGCTCATCTCTGTACTGGCCTCAGGCTGCATTTATAGTAATTGACTGGTTATTATACACATAATGACACATGAACACTGATGGAACTAGCTTTAGAAATGAGGCTGTGTCTCACCATGGCCTGAGATGAATGTCGGTGGAAGAAATAAAGCAGATCAGCTGTCCTTACCAAAAAAAAAACTACTGTGGTTTCTGCCATATGCAATATAAAGAAGAATAACTGTTTACTCATGGGGAGTTTTAAAAAACTGACATCTCCAAATTGCAGTATTATTTATCTTTTGCACATGTACTTAATTGCAATAGAAGTGAGTGACTCAGATAGCTTAAAGTTACCTTTTTATGAGATAAAATTATGGTACATTGTATACTGCTGCGATATGTTGTATCACATACCTTGGATATGTCTGAGTGTCCTCTATTTTCACCTGTCAATACAGTTATTAAAGTGTTCTTTACATTTAGCCACATGTTGCATCTTCTGTTGTGAAAGTTTTTTCCTGTCTTTTGTTATGTCTGTTTATCAGTCACTTGATTTGCTACATGCATATAGAAACTTCTGATTTCTGCTGTGCATTGGTCAGTTTAATTCAGTACGCCTGGTTTCCTCCCATCATAATGGCGGCCACTGCCTTATAAGTGATATATTCTTGAGTATGGCATAAAAGACCAATCAGATAAATAACTAAATAAAATGAATGGATTTGCTGGTTCAGAAAGCCAAAAGAGTTCAAATCCTGCTACTATTTTGTATAGTTCTTCATTAGAAATCTTGTCAGCTCCTGCAAAGATTGTCTAGGCTTTGCTTTCCCAACTCCACAGATAAACTTGATTGTTATCGTGGTGACACTCAAACATGTTTCATATGAAGCTTTAATGCATGGGCCTTAAAAGCTGATTATGATAAAGATAAATCTGTCTGTATAAAGTATTTAACCTGGATGTCACTTTTTTCAAGGTACAGTTTTTGCTTAGTTCTGAATTGTTTCTTCAACCTGATAGAACAAATAAAGAGTTAGTTTGATTAATTTCTCATGAGAAAAATGTGTTGGCACAAAAGTGTTTGTAAACTAGATGCCTAAAGAAATGCAGGAAAGTTTCAACCACGCTTTAGTTGAATTTATAATTTTTTTTTTTTTCATTGCTAGAGTATGAAATGAAGTGTATTATCTGAAGGCGTGTTCATTTATTCTGATACACGAAACTCTGTGAGCGACCCCCCCCCCCAAGTGCTGAGCATTAATTAGCAGGTTACACAATGGTTACTTTGTTAGATCAGATGTTTGTGTCAGGGTAGGTGGTGTCAGTCTGGCAATATTGACTGTTGTTAGAAGCTGGCCCACAAAGCTCAGCCCTTGTTGCCCTATGTGTTACCTCTATGTTCAAGGTGTGTGTGTAAGGCATTGAAAATCCAAACTGGCAAACAAGCTGTGGCCTGTGCATGTTTGTTGACATCAGCAACCTTATTTTGTATGCCTTGTTCCTCATTCCACTGGGTCAGAGATACTCTCCTCTTCCGGGTGTAGGCCATGCTGCTTGACATTTTCTAACATTGAAATGCTGTTAGTGTTTCCAGTAAAAGTGAACAGCAAGTGGCATGGAGTTGGCAAAGTGAAATAGCACAAGGCAGTCAGAGTCCAGTCTTCAGTACCCTTTACAGGAGAGCTAAAGGGGCAAAGCAATTCCTCACGTGGGATACAAAACCAGGGTTGTCCCTGTAATTTGTTAAACAATGATGAACTCCTCTAAGATAACATGGAAGCAAGGGTTAAGATCAACACTGCCAATTGACAACTCAAATAGGTATGGGTTACAAAAATATCTCCAGGGAGCTTGAAATAACTGTGATGTTTGATGTGGGATTTGTCAAAAATGCAACTGCTGCAGGCTTTTAGACCTGTTGGGACATGGCCCAGTTTCTCAATATTTCACCCTTGGTAGAAAAGATAGAATTAACTCTGGCAGATCGTGAGTGACCTGTATAAAGGATGCTGTGTAGTATAATTGCTGTGTTTCATCCAGAGTTCAGTTTTTTTTCAGGTGACACATTTTGCTTGATTCTGAATGATTTGTCCACCTTTTAGGGCCACATAACTGTGTTTGTGTAGTTTTTTTAAATACAGGCTTTGTATTGTTTATCCGAAAAACTTGCGTGACCACACCGAAAGAATCATTTCAAGACCTTTATGTGCTTCGCAAGCACATATTTACATGCCAGGCTTTTTTTGAATTGCTGTAATTGTGTTACACATGTTGTTGAACATGCCAAAAAACTACTCCAACATGTTAATATTTATGATAAAAAAAAATAAGCAAAAGTTGATGTGAATGTGGACAAATGATCAGTGGTATTTGGAAATCTTTGCAGCATCTGGGTTGAAATAGTGGATCCCTGCTACATCCCCCAAGAAGTTGTTTTGACAATTCCTGCATGTAGTCTGGTTACAGGCACTAAATGACTGCATCAAACTGAAGTTAGCCATGTCTGTTTAGATGTATTCCTGGATGACGATTGCATGACAGCAGCAGAACACTGTCATGAATATGTATAGGCGTGTTCACCTTTTCTGCACAAAGGGAGTTTGTGGAACACTTAACACAAATTGGGAAATTATGCAGATCCGCTTAATTCTGATTACTACCAGTTTAGCTGCCTGATCTCCTGGATTTGACCACTGTGGCCCAGGGCCTGTATTCACAAAGCTTTGTAAGTCAGACCTCATATCTTTTGTCATAAAAGGCATTGTCTATTTCGTTGTGCCAAAAGTTGATGGGGCCAATGTGGGAAATGAACACCCCCAAAAATATTTGTATTAAACTTGTTCTCCAGCAATGGATAGTTAATCTTCCTTTACATACAGTGTTACACCAGAAAACACCTGGTGTACCTGAAGAGCTCACCTCTGCCTGAACAGCGCACCTTTGCCTGAACAGCCCATCTCTGCCTGAACAGCCCACCTCTGCGTGAACAGCCCACCTTTGCCTGAACAGCCCACCTTTGCCTGAACAGCCCACCTTTGCCTAAATAGCCCACCTCTGCCTGATCAACCCACCTTTGCCTGAACAGCCCACCATTGCCTGAACAGCCCACCTCTGCCTGAAGAGCCACCTTGGCCTGAACAGTCCACCTTTGCCTGAACAGCCCACCTTTGCCTGAACAGCCCACCTCTGCCTGAACAGCCCACCTTTGCCTGAACAGTCCACCTCTGCCTGAACAGCCCACATCTGCCTGAACAGCCCACCTCTGCCAGAACAGCCCATCTCTGCCTGAACAGCCCACCTTTGCCTGAACAGCCCACATCTGCCTGAACAGCCCACCTTTGCCTGAACAGCCCACCTCTGCCTGAACAGCCCACCTCTGCCTAGCTCCCTACACCCTGGGGCTCTACCCACGGAGCAGGGGCAAGGGCGACAGGAGATCATACACAAGTATTTGATGAATTGATTGCTGCTGCAGACTGTTCTTGTCCTCACCACAGCATCGTTGTGTCTGTATGCATGCGTAGTTAAGTGGTTAGGCAAAAGTCCCAACCATGCAACCATTTGAGAAAAACCACTGATAGCTTCTTCATTATCATGCTGCTCTATTATTTATTGGCAGTGTTGCCCACATCTGCCACTCACCATTTCCAAGCTTCCCCTGGGTAGTGGGTGAATCAGTTTACTGCTCCGTTATGTTGAGGTTCAAGTGCATTTTTATAACACAAATATTTTCTGAATCACGTGGCTATGTGGGCCACTCCAGTGCATGACCTGTCAAAATTTGGTCCCTGGTGTGTGGTGATTAGCTCCCGCTGTCTGTCCATCTGTCAGTTCGGTGATTAAGTACATACTGCCTGGTTGGCTCACAGGGATGCAGGATGTACGAGGCAGAGAGGCTCTATGATATGAATCCTGCTTAACCTTTCAGTAATGTAATTAAATTTTGAAAATTTACTTTTTATCAATCTTAATCTGGCAAAACTTGATTTTTCCCCTAATGCAGATTTTGATATCTAATTTCAGGATAGGCGTGTGAGATTGTTGTCAAGTTCACACACTTTTTGGCATTATGTGGGGTTGGATGCCATGTGCTTCTTTCAGTGTATGTTGGTAAAGTACAGCCATCATTCATAAATAGGCAAGGATAATATCGTCTAAAAGCACAGGTGAATGGCACCCGAGTGTACTGTACTTGTGACATCATCGTGTTTACATTAGGAGTGTGTCCAGTATACTGTGTAGCATCATGGTGTATACATTAGGAGTATGCCCAGTATACTGTGTGCCATCATGGTGTTCACATTAGTAATATGTCCAGTATACTGTGTGCCATCATGATGTTTACATTAGTAACATGTCCAGTGTACTGTGTGCCATCATGATGTTTACATTAGGAGTATGTCCGATGTACTGTCTGGCATCATGGTGTTTACATTAGGAGTATGTCCAGTATACTGTGTGACATCATGGTGTTTACATTAGGATTATGTCCAGCATACTGTGTGGTATCATGGTGTTTACATTAGGATTATGTCTGGTATACTGTCTGGTATCATGATGTTAACATTAGGAGTATGTCCCCTATACTGCATGGTGTCATGGTGTTTACATTAGGGGTATGTCTTGTATACTGTCTGGCATCATGGCATTAACATTAGGAGTATGTCCAGTGTACTGTGTGACATCATGGTGTTTACATTAGGAGTATGTCCAGTATACTGTGTGGCATAATGGTGTTTACTTTAGGAGTATGTCCACTATACTGCGTGGTATCATGGTGTTTACATTAGGGATATGTCTGGTTTACTGTCTGGAATCATGGTGTTTACATTAGGAGTATGTCCAGTATACTATGTGGCATCATGGTGTTTACATTAGGAGTATGTCCAGTGTACTGTGTGGCATCATAGTGTTTACATTAGGGGTATGTCTGGTATACTGTGTGGATTCATGGTGTTAAGGAATATGTGAAGTATGTTGTTTGGCACCATTGTGCTATGAAGGAATATATCAGGTATATTGTATGGTATTGTTGAAAGAGAGTATATGGTGTAGCATTATTTCATCAACAAGGACTTAATCAGGGATGTTGTTTGGCGTTACTTTGCTACCAGTGAGTACATCTGGTATTTTCCATGGTGTTATTGTGTTATCAGTTGTTACATCATGTATATCCTGAGGTGTAAATGTCTTAGATCAGCACAAGGCCAGGCAATCATGTATTGTGTCATTATTGTGTTAGCAGCCAAGTCACCCATGATCATCTTTCTATAGAAGTCACTGTCAGTAATAGGAAATGTTTGAAAAATATTTCCAACTACTGATATGAGTCACGTGACTTAGTTGCAGGATGTTAAATACTGCCAGATGTGGTTTCTTTAGGGATATTACTCTTTCAGCCAGCCGCGTGGGATCAAACCATTCTATGTTGGCCAACACGGTGTGCCTAAACAGATCCCATTAAGTATTATTTACTTTTTATCTCTGCATTCTTTACTCACACTGAGTAACTATTACCTGAGCGTGAAATAATTCTTCACAGCTTGGACGTTAGCTGTTGTGAAGTTGAATGGGCCCTCTGTTGGGTAAACAGATTTGAAAATACCATCATAATTGAACCATCGGAGAACCTCCATCAATAGACTTGCATCCAGTTATTTAGATGCTGCTCCAGATAAATTCTGTGTTGTGGACTGACTGATATAACAGCATCTGTTCCCCATGTCACTCTAATATCTGCTGTGTGGAACTGATTGAGAGCCTGTCATTCATACTCCACAAGAGAGTGTTTAAACACTGGCATAATGGTTATGCAAGAGTGATTTTTCCATTTAACCTTGGTGGTTAAGTCATTAATGAGGCATATCCATGTACCAGGGGGACAGGAATGAAATCAATTTTTTTCATTGTTCAATCACTGGAGCGTATGTTAACATTTGTATGTTATCTTTCCCTTCTTCTAAAATTTTTAATACATATATATGTATGTATAAGGTCTGTGGATTTCAAATATGTAGTAAAAACAAAAATATACTAATCAGCTTCAGCTTTATTAGTAGCAATTGACTGTAACGAAAAGGTATGTTCACAAATAGATGGTTCAAGATTACTTTTGTGAAGATTTATGTACTTGCGGAGTCAGTTTACAAGAGTCATTGGCCCTTGTCCGCTAACTTGTGACAAATCAGGGCTTTCAAATCTGTATTTTTCCCATCATTCAGACATTGACAGTCTCTGGGATATAACCTTACGAGCGAGCTGAATGTCGACAGACCTAAATTTGTGCCATTACCAGGTCCAAAGTTGACCAGCCAGTGAAAATTCTGGCACCAATACTGGGTGGTTGGTTCTAAACACCCCATGCTCTATTTTATAGTGCCCCTTTTCTCCTGTTTCCATCATCCAAGGTTGTAAAGTGGATTATAGGCTGTTAAAATGATAGAAAGATGTGAGGTTGGAAGTTTAGAGGTTTCATGTTTATTGCATACATGCCATCAGCAGTGGTTACTCTTCACAGAAACAGTCATTCGTGGACAGAGGAACACAAACAGTTGCAAAGCAATGTTTTGTCTTTGGTTAAGTAATAAGCAAGAACATCGACTCCACCGTCATGGGTGTCCAGCAAAACTATCAGTTCTGTAAGGTATCAGATATCGAGCTAATGAAGTGTGTTACTGTTTACCACTACAAAAATAAAACTGTTAAATGTCCTCTGTTGTCTAAGCTGTCGTTTGCAGGGAGATTTACTCTGTACCCAGCTGGATGAATTGATGGAGAGAGAAGGATGTTCATTTCTGTCCATTAGATTTTAGGCTATATCTCTGGAGATAAGCCTTTCATCATAAATCTAAAGTGCACTTTGATGACTTGCATGCGCGAGTCAAAACAGCCAGTGCAAAACATCATCTCCTGGGTATACTGGAGACGCTGAGGTCACCGCAAGGAATGTGGTTCCTTGGTGCAGTGACATCGCAGCTCACAGAGTTGTCGACGTTTCTGTGATTTTAGAAAGCATAGTTTTGCAAGCGAATGACTGTTTGAAATAGGTTGCCTGGGTAATAGTTCTCTGAATAAAATAACTTGTTAATGTGTTACTTGCTCCAATGCCGTGAAGGCTCTAGTCTGATTACAATGGTTATTTACCTCAGCCTCAATAAGGCTTCTACACAAGAAATCTCGGGATATAGCCAAAGTCCTATTTCCCAGAAGTTATTACCACGGAAGAAAAAATGTCGGTAAAATCGTATTAAACACTAGGATACAAAAGTAAAGATGTCAGTATCATTTCTGTCAGGTAGTAAAAGACTTCTGTACATTTGATAGACACGTAACTGGTTACATAACACAAATGTGTTGAGTTTCAATACAAATATACAGCTTGTCATGCAGTTAAATGAACCAGAAGTTAAGCTGCCTGATGACATCCAATTGCAAATGAAGTAGCTTCTACAGGAGATTCGCCACCAGGTTTGGTAACCGTAGCTAAACGTATACCCAGTCTCGGAACATTAAATAAATGTGCCAAACACACGCGTTGTCTATGTCCCCGTCTGTTTTGGATAGTTTGTTAGTTTTCGAGACAAAAAACTTTGAGGTCAAGTTCTCTTATCTGATGTCTTCCGTCTTTCCAGGCGAAGGGATAATTGGTTCCTTCTGGTTGTCGTAGTCACAAAAGATGTCCCCACTCTCTCGGCGTGATGGAACTACTGTCGTCCACTTTTTATGATTGACGTGGTTGTCAAGGCGGCACGTGGCTGGGAGGTGACTACAAGTATTAGATGTGGTTCTGCTTGCACAGAACATCTGGGCCGTCCCTGACGCTGGTAGTCATTTGTCACCGATGCTAGCTACAGGCCTTCGCGCAAAAAAAGCTTCTCGCAAACCCTATCATATACGTATTATGGTTTCTTGAATTTCAAACAAAAACATACAAAATAAAAAAGGGAGTACAACACTTTCATATGTTTTATATTTGTAATTAGTTCGGCATGTGTGATTACATGGCGAATTCAAACGCGGACCTTGTTCCTGAGTATAAACATGCATGTGTTAAATGAAGAAACATATCACATGTGCAGCATGGTTTCTGCTAGATAAATTGTGTTTGTATTTTTGTGGCATTTCTAAATAAATGTATATGTGTCTTACAATTCGACATGCCTATATGCTACTTCTGTTAGGAAGTTCTATGCTCCCGCTTACTTGGAGACATGGGGTCTGTGTTTAAAAGCAGATCTCATAAGCTTGAAAATTGTACGCTATATATCTCGATTGTTTATGTATTCTGATAATACATTTCAAAGAGGCGTCCAGATATATTTAGGTATGAAGCACTTCTGGAAGTGGTGTGGTGCGTTTGACGAAATGTAGCGATTGCCGAGTATTTTACAGACCTTATATCTTCAGACCGCACGTGGATGCAGAAAAACATCATAAAAGATATATTTACAGTGTAAGTGTACATTCGGTATAGACCCAAATTGCGGGATTTTTTGTAAATGTCAAATATGATTTTCTGCATTCAGGTTTTTTCATTTTAAAAATTTCTTTCACACAGAGAGTCAACCTGAATGTCGTGAAGCAGATGCGTTGATAACAAGGGAGCGATTTCGACAAAAATGCTATACAGTGAGGGGACGAAAGGCAGATTTATCGCTGGATTTAGTCAAAAATAATAGATAAGGGGATTACGGTTTCTTGGCGCGTGAGAGTAAATGTCAGAGATTTGGGCTGGCCTCTCAGATTGCACCCGACGCGTGGACTGGCGGCTGATAGCCCGTGCCCGACGTCAGGCGATCAGCAAGGAGGCTTTCTCTCAGTCTGTCTTTTTTATCATTTCTGCAAACCAGCGTTTTTCTTTTCTCGCTATCTTGAAGTGCCGATGCTGTTCTTTCCGAAGTACAAACACAGGGCCACCAAAGAGAGTCTTCTTCTCGGGTTAGCTCGCATTAGTTGTCAAAATCCTTGGTATGTGAAAGTTTTTTTCCTGCCAATTTCTGTTGTTGCAAGGAATGCGTTACAGCGTTGGTTCTAGGTACAGAAATGTAAGCATGGACCTTTGACATGCTATAGCATTGCTATATGGAAAGGTGAATAATTTACATAGAAACTAGCCCACAGTTCGACGCAAAGGTATATAGTTGTGGTAATGCTATGTTTAGGATCACATTATTTACAACTGTGGCTTATCGGACCTGTCATGTAGCATATAACTGCACAGAACAAGATGTCTGCGTTAAAATTCCGGTCTAAATTCAATACACACATATAGTATTCCCAGATGTATCCTTCACTGTCTAGTTGTACAGGACCGTGAAGAAGATTCGCTTTATTTTATGCGACGGAATTGGTCCTTTAAAGGTTGTGAGCACGATACTCGTCTTCTGAGGAGCGGTGAATTCAAGGGGGACAACCTAATACATGTATTACTTATACACTAGCTCAGTTCATATATACAGTGAGATATACATGTATACTTTATATTGGACTTCGGACTGTAAGGGCTTGAAACACCTCCACGGTAGACACCGCATCTAATGAACTTTATAGGGATTTTACATGGGTTTTACTTTATCAGTATTAGTTACATGTGTCATCAACGACTGACGTATTAAGATGTGTTTATCAAACCAAATGTAAAGAAACATTTAGGACATTCAAGTAATAATGGCATTTACACATTCTAAAATAAACCTAGACTTTAACTGGTTGATTGATTTGTAGTGTTCATTCATTCATCATCCTATCAACGCTGGCCAACTTAAAAATAGCTGCGCGATATCCTATTATTACACATGAATTTTATTCATAAAAAATGTTTACTTGGTAAAGGTCTGCATACGTTATGCTTACAGATGCGGTATATATTTAAGCCTTATTAATCTATGTATTTGATTTGGTTTCAATTCCATACTCGGACATACATGTATTTCAGACACAAACATACATGACGTTAGTGGTTAAAAGTGTTTGCCTTTGCATTCGCTGGAACTCGCGAGGTATAGGCTCGTCGTGCCTATAAGGTTGGTGGCTGCCCATAATACTTACCGCCATCGTGTCAGTGAAAAACTTTTGAGTATGGCGTTAAATAACATTTTTCTCCCATTTTAAATTATCCAAAAGACAATTCCATATAACCAGAAGAGCCCGTATCGAAATACAAATTTATCTGAGAGTCTATTCAGTGTTATTGGTGGAATTGAAGGATTGGGCCCATATGGGCTTGCATAAGAGCCAGTATCGAGATATAAATTTATTTGAGATTCTATACATTGTTATTGGCGCAACTGAAGAATGAGGCGTATATGGGCTTGCATGCGTGTAATATTTTCTTATATTCCTCCTCTCCCCGTATAGTTTCAGTTACAGCCTGTATAGTAGTGATGGATTTCCAAGGTTACTCTCTCCATAAGCGCATTAGCCACTGTGTCACTTCACAAGGAGGTCCTCGTCCTGTCTCTGTTGTTCTTGTACATCTCACGTGAACCGTTGAATTAAAAAGTTCAGATAGTACTAATGACGCGCAGGCTAAAACAAATAGCTGTAGCGTTACCGCACGACCGAAGATGATAGTAGAACAACAACCTGACATCATCACATAGGTTTCTGTGGAGCCGGGACCCCAGCGAGTCCTGCCCGTTCCCACGGTCATTGGGCTGCTGACATGTGCCCCTGGCATTCCGCGAGGGCCAGGCCTGTCCGTGCAAATAGCGGAGGGTCCACGCGCTGAAAGGGGACCCATGGAGATAGAGGCCTACCAGAACAGGGCAAGCTTGATCATCCAGATATTACCCTATATACCAGCTTATTGGTTTATACTGTACACCAGTCTGCACATTCTAGGGCTTTGCCCTTTTGTCTGAATGCATAAGCACAAAGTTGTTTTTCAAGCTTTGCAATTTTTAACCATAAAATTATGAACCATCAGATAATTTGTTACGAAGAGCAGCATGTGGTATTAAGGAAGCCGAAGGTATTTTTTACGTTCGTGCGTGCAGATTAGTTTGAAATATCGGCGTCGTTTAAAGCGTATATATGTTCCATTTTTAACATTTGTTGCAATTACAATTCTTGCAGTGCTTTCGTGTACTCGATCTGATATCGTAAGAGCTACCCGCAACATATTTGTCGTGTGGATGGGTTAAACGTCTGCACGTGACGGCGCGAGTTGCGCGCGTGCCGCTCGCCGCTCTCGGGGCGAACTTCTAAAGGACAAGGAATGAATCAATTTACTAGTGTGCTGTTTCGCTACTCGTCAGTCAGATTCCAAGCGCAGGACTGTCCCGCCAGTTAAAAGTGTCTCGCTGATCAGCTGACAAGAGGACCAGCTCCCATCACGAATTTAAAGAAGACCACGGTAACCTCTCGCGCAGTAAGATAACTGTACGCAGGGAAGCATTTTCCAGCTTGGGCGAATTATCTGCTGGAAAAAAGTTTTCTTTTGACTGTCTGGTTGAAAGAGATCTGCAAGACTGGAGTCTGATTGCGCCTGAGTTACAGCAATAGGTGTAAGGCAGAAATTTGTTCGCGGCGATTAGAGTTGATGGTAGTTTAGATTAAGTTCGTGTGGCCAGCATGTGCTCTGCTCAGCTGATTGTTTACTGCGGCCGTCCGCACAACCTCCGACGCTGGTAATTCAAGTGGGCATGCGCGCGGCACACGGCACAAGCTAGCATCTGTCTTGGAGTCTATTCCTTGTGCACCGCGGAGGGGGGAGTTAATGCGGGAAGGCTCCCGCCGACGAACTGAATTACGCCAGCGTATATAGCTTTAATAGATGGCTCATGAATTTTGCCAGCTCGTCTTCTTACTGCATGTCAGCGGATGAAAATGTTACACTTTACACAAAGTTCTTTGGAGAGTTCAGATCGTAGTAGTACATGGGAATGGTTGGTTTTACCGGCTCGTGCTGTGTCACACTTTTGAAGATAATCACTACTTTAAACTTTGGAGAGGAAACTTTCCTGTGGCAGTTTCTGAGAAAAAGCGATGCTGTCACTTCAGCTATGTGTGATGGTTACGATGTGGGGAGTTGTGAGGGCCTCTGGTCATTTCGAGATGCAGATCATCAGCGTACAGAATCGGCGAGGAGAATTAGCCGACAGGAGCTGTTGTGAGGGGACATCTCGTAACAAGGAAGGGGTGTGTACCAAGGATTGTAATACCTATGTTCGTGTCTGTTTGAAGGAATACCAGGCCAGCCCCCACCCCGATGGCCCCTGTACGTTAGGAAATTTATCGAGTGCCATTCTGGGGGGTAAATCGTTTACATACCCACTGAACAGCAATGCGTCTAGACTTGATTTACCATTTGACTTCGCATGGACCGTAAGTATGCAGTCATGTAACCTTCTACCGTTGCACAATTAGCAGCCATATAGTGTTAATGACACATATACGTTCATGGGCAATAGAGACTGTAGTCACGATTTCGTTGTACAGGTTCATCATTTTGTTACAGGCTTCTCATGCATGCATTATTGCATTGTAACCGTTGATCTTATTTGATTGATAATCCCGCACAGTTATACACTGATGAAATATTCGTCATGTAATAAAAATAACGATACATCAGCGTGTGGAGAATATTTAACAGGAACACCAGTTACGGATGGACCATTCGATGACCAGTAATATTCGTCAAATAAGTTTTCTTGAATTCTCACAACCTAACAAAGTTATGAATGTGAATATGGGTAATGATTATGTGTTAGAAAAAAGATCTTGTCCCGGTTTTGTCGGGCATCGTACTACAGCTAAGGCGTGGGAGAGCTTGCCAACATTGAAACAAAGTAGCCAACAATTTTGGCAACAATGTTACGTCTTTCGAAAAAGTCGTACAGGTCAGACCGGATACATGTAAATACGCTGCACGTTGAACTCGAGAAAAACAAAGGGTGAGGTACCAAACCCATTTTCACAGAGTTTGGAGTTGCACTTCATTTCATCTCGATATTTCACCATGTTTTTTTGTTGTTTTTTTTTCTTTTCCATCAGTTTTCAATATGTTATTAGCTTTTCTAGCGCGACGTCTTTTTACTGTCTATACCGTTGCCATTTGCGTGCTCATACATATTATGGCAACAGCCCACGTAAGTAAACCTGCCCAAATCCATTCACTCTGGTTTTGTATTAATTTTAGTGGGAATTTATCCCGGGGCACCGTCCGCCCCCTCCCTGCCCCAAGCGTTTGTAGGATACTGTCCTGACACCGTGAACTAACTGAAGCGGTGATAAACCCACGTGGTTCCATGTGCCAGATGATTAGTATGGGGAATAATTGGCGGTACATCCATTCCTGTGGGTGCAAGTCTCGTGTCTCCCGTACAGGGTGGGCGGCGATATTTTAAGAAATCGAGGGTAATTAAAGTGGCTTGCCATCTTTAAATAGGGATGTTCCTGTAAAAACCAACAAAGCATGTTTCACAAGCAGGCTATACATGCCTTACCTCTGCATGAATATGGTCATCACGAATGAGCAGTATACATGCATGCACTGTGCATTAAAAAGTTATATATGTTCGTGTTGTGTTAGAGTCGACAATGATGCTCTTACAAATGTGCTTAAAACGTGCAGTTCAAGCCGAGTACTAGATGCTGCCTCACTGAACACCTTGCCATACATATGATGCCCAGCCCAGGCATATGGTCTAAGCTGTATATTTAGAAGCGACAGTGAAGCGATCGTTTACTACTTCGAATTTGTCACGCCAAAACTGTAAACCACAATGTTTGACCCCGCTTGGGATTGAATGCGGGTTCACATTTACACTAGGCGGACTTCTAGGCCATCTTTTCCGCTTCGCATACAGAAATTATTCTCTGCAAGATTTTGGCCAGTTTATATGGCTATTTGTCACTTATTCGTCCCTGTTCTGTATGAAACTGTCGTCATTTACATCTTCGTCAATTTAGAGACCGAAAGAATCACCCAGTGCTTTCAGCGCAGTGCATACGTCGTATACATGTATCAATATATATCGTATATATAATGTAAATAATATAAAATTTTATCCCCAAAAGTGCAGTTTTAAAGGGAAATAGTTGCCTCGAAATCTTATATTGGAATTAAAACTTCGATTTTTCAAGCATAAGATATCTTAGTACCATCCACACAAACCGTACAACACATTTCTTTACTCAGCAGAATTTAAGCTTTTTTTTTTTGTTGTTTTATTTTTATTTTTTATTTTTTGCTTTGAGCATTTTTGAGGATATTTTTGAAGCTTTTTGCATACCAGACGCTTGTTCAAGTTGAAGGGCCAGTACGGCCTGGCGAGTGGAGGGTTTGTCCCGGGCGATACTCCTCACCTTTCCCCACTCAAGTTATCTTCGGCCCTGCGAAAGACACTGCAACGTGTAACAGATACCTCCGCGGCCGACTCGCCAGATATCGCCCTCGTTTATCGCCACATTTTTAGAATTGTCTGGTTTTCTTACTACATCTTGCGTATATTATTTACAATTCCTCGGCCTGTGAAACGACCGCTAGAGCCTGTGTAGGCAAGGGCTAAAACTTGAGGATGGGTATGGAAAAAAAGTATCGAAACTATACTAAGCGGGTACATGTGGCGTGCTGCATGCGCGTGCTCACATGCCGTGGGTCCTGGCAGGAGGGTACGCAGTACTACTCACTACACGCGTGTAGCGGTGCATTCCTCGCGCGGGCACAAAGTGCGCTCTGTCTGCACTATATTATACATACATATAGCATCTGGCGAACTAATACGTGTACGTCCTGCAGCGCTAACTTACATCGCTGTCATTTGTCATATCATTCAATTTATGGGCCGCTGATTACAAATGTATATTGCACCTGAGTACATCATAATTTACGCCCAAAGCCGTGTGTCTAGGTCATTTATTTATTTTGCATCATAATAGCGTCTTGCAGCGGCACAGACGTGCATGCATGTATATATGTATAATAATTCTCACTAAAATATTTCAAATATCAGTAAATGCAACCGAAGCAGTTAATATCATCATAGGAGGCTATGATCGCTGTTGAAAAAGTATACGCTTGCCTGTGTTTATGCATTTTGCATGTTCCCACATTCGATTTTCTCGCATTTCGTGTTAGCCGCCTTGAATATTTCATTTAGCGGTGAGGAGATTTGGGCAGTGTTGAGAAAGTTTACGAGCAGACTACGTTATGTCATGATGAGCTGCTAATGAGGGCACTGAAGGGCTCACGTTTTGGGCTTCCAGTCTACCTCAGTCGACATGCCTGTTACCACAACGTACGCGCTTATTGAAGATCGCGTGACGACGTGCGACTGAGGTTGCGTTCATCGGGAGACAATTCTGACGGGGTCGGGCACGTGAGTTTGTGGTCTCTGCCAATGTGTAATCTGTCAACCTTGCTTGATGCGCGCGCGCTCTCGTGACCTGAAATCTACATCTCCACGCGCACGTGCGTTTGACGCGGAAAATGGCGGGAGCGTGTCTGTTGACATGTGTAACTTTCTTCCCGGTGAGATTTATAAAGGAGGTACGGAAGGCATCGGTATTTTTGGCATTTTTTTTCTTCTCATTTTAATGGTTTCAGCCTTTCGCTAAAATGCATCATTAAATCGCTACGCGGGACCGTGATGGCGCGATCCAGTAGGTGTGAAAAGATATCAAACGTGAAAAATGTAAACATTATTTAGATTTTAATTGGATTTAATTTCTACTGGAAATGGATGTTTGTGAATAAATTGATATGGTACTACAGGTACCAGTGTGTATTTGTATACCGGGTACCCTTGTCTGGAAAGGCTCTACATTTAGTTGCACAGATTTCTAGCCTCTTGTGAATCATTAAATCGTTTTTATGTCAACATAGATGCAGTTTGGAAAGGTTTTCCTTGCATGCACCAAGGCCTACTTCATTACTTTTCTAGTAGGTGCACACCATTTTTGACTTTCGGTTTATATGCCAATAGGGAAGTTTCAAGATCGAACTCTTTCATCAGTAAAGGTAAGATTAGCCCCACCGTACAATGTGACCTGTCAAAAATGTTAGGCAACTATTTCTGATTACATTTACTGTAACATGGAAAAGAAAAGTTTCAAAGAAAGATATTTATACTAGACGAACGATACGGAAAATTGAGGAGCTGCAAGTTTTTTTTAATTTAAGAAGCTCCTGATTGAAGGAGAGGTCGTTTGTACCTCCTTAACACTGCAAGTCAAGTTATGGGTAAATTAAAATCAACAAAAGTACTTGACATTTTTGACAAGTCACATGACACAGTTGAACTCTTTTTACCTTCTAACACAAAAGAGTTCGACGTCGAAACTCCCCTGTGAGGCGCATTGTTCAGTTCTGTAATTGTTCCCCCCACGAAAGTGTTTTGGAGATTTATAGAAAAAGCTCTTTGTGGGTGCCTGACCTTCTATTTGTCTGCATGGCACATTCCTTGTTTAAGATACACATATCTTGTGCTGTTTTCAACCAATCAAGTTCATACTTACACAGTTGATTGAGATCAGCTAAGGATCTGTTGGGGTAGGTTTTCTACACTCTAGGTTGTCCAGAATCTAGTGTGGCTGCTGTCGGCCTTATTGGAAGTCCTGGTCATCACACCTACCTAGAGCAGCAACGGCATGCTGAGATTGACAGTTTTGGTGTCATAATAACACAATTCTGTAATAAACTGTGGGGTTTTGTTGTTTTGTTGTATTTTTTGTTTTTTGTTTTTTTTTTTCATTCATTCATAAATAAAGTGCACATGTACCAATTTGATGGGCACCTCAGTTCTTAAGAGCAATTGCACTAATCAGAAATAACAGCGCACAGGATTTGTTTTTGTCAGGTACCAGACATAGAGGGTTGTCTGAGGTGTACTGAACTCCCTGAGGGGTTCCCAGACAAGTGGGGTTGGGCAGGAAAATGAGGGGTTGGGGACTGCCAAACCAGAGCCAGCTGACCAATGATTTAGGAATAATACACCCCCAGTCTTTAACCATCCCCTACAGGAACTGCAGGGGGGGGACCTAATACAGCACTCAATTAGCTAATTAAGGGTTACCAAATGGCTTCTTTTGGATCAGGGTGAGTTCCACATGTAATGCAGATCAGGTTTTTGGGATGGCACAAGTAACTTGGTAGCCATGACTTCAGGGGGTTGTCTTTTTTCTGCTCTATAGCTGGCAACATTTTTGTTGCTGACAAACTACTTCAGTGCAGGTGTTACTCTATTAAGTTAACTCGAGTTTTATTGCAGGTCCATATCAGAAGTCATTATGACACTGGCTGCAAGATGCACTAATCTGTTTTGTCAAGATGAAGTGCTTGTCGTTTTCTATTAAAGGACCATTACTTCACAAAAATCCTGCCCCAAAAAGAAGTAGTGAAGTTTTGTTTTAAAATTCCAACTGTCAGAGGATCATATGACATGTAAACGAAGAGCATCCCTTTACACGCTTGTTAGGTTAACCATGTACCCTTGGGTTGAACTCTTTTAGCAGTGGTAACCCCAGTCTTATACACCTCGGTTTTTTCCCAGCGGTCTTTGTTCTTGTGGCACACCCCCACATGGTTGTGTTGGGACACAGGTCCAAGGTGAAACAACAGATTATCTTGTAAACACATTCAGAAGGAATGGCATGAGTTGATCTTGCTCTGACTTGGAGAAACATTGTTGTAGAGACAAGATAATTATTTCTTTATTTATTTGATTGGTGTTTTACGCTGTACTCAAAAATATTTCACTTATACGACGGCGCTCAGCATTAGCAGAGCCCGGTTTCCTCCCACGACTATCCGCAGGTTGCTGGCAGACCTTCCCACGTACGGCCGGAGAGGAAGCCAGCATGAGCTGGGCTTGAACTCACAGTGATCGCATTGGTGGGAGCCTTCGGTCATTGCGCTGCGTTAGCGCGCTAAGCGACGAAAATTATTTAATTGTTTCAATAGTGAGTTCTGAACTCAAATGTCTTATGACATATACACTGTCTGGGTTACTGATTAGTGAGACTATTATGTGATTCATTTTTTAAAAGCCTCGGAATACTTTTCTATATACATACATTGGGGCCTAGACTTCAAGTGTATGAATTTTAGCTGTTGTTGTAGGGCAATGAAATATTCCATTATTGACGGGCCTGTAGTGCTGTATTCACATTGGAGTGCATTATCAGGCAATATGTGTTGTCATGTAACTTGTTGAGTACGACGTAAAACCCCAGGAGTCATTTACATATTTGAGCCAATATGAAATACATCAGCAAATGGAAAGAAGAAGCATGTGGTTTGTTCTGGTTAAACCAGGATTTCACATATAAGTTGCTTTAAAAAGTATCTGTATCATCACAGCATCTACTTGCTTTTAGTTTTATTTTATGCTGTGAACATTACTAGTGCTATTTCATTCTATAAAAGCCATTGTTTTAAGGCTTCTGGCAGTAAATTGGTCTGCCTTTCTGCTTCACAATCTAATAAAAACTGCCATTTATCTTGCCAGTTAGGTTTTAATGAATCTGCAGAAAGAGCCTGATCAGTCAATGATTTTTTGATGATTTTAGGAAAATTAGCAGTCTCTGTGTTGTAATTAGGATGCCAGGCTCAGGCAGGGAGAATGCCCCAAGGTGAATTGAGGACGCTGACAGGCTGAGCATCTAGCAAACTATCAACGAATAATTGCTGATCATAAAAAATCACTCCTGAAGCTGGATTGTAGAAAAGTGACAGATGTTGTTTGAGGGCTGGTCCTAGTTTTACCCACTGGCATCCTCTTATCTGCAGGTACATGCTAATTACCTGCCGAATATTTAACGAGATACAAGTTTCACTATGCAGTAGTAAACTCAATCTCTGGATTCAAAGGGAAAAAATAACAATGACATTATTCTTATTCATCTTTAAATTGTGGAAGTCAAAGCCTAAATAATGAGTTTAGATGAAGATATGGCATAGATGAGCAGATAAAGTATGTATGAGGTGAGAATTAGGTACATGTAGTATTCATATGTGCTTATTCCTACTGAATAGTGTGACGTATTAGGCGGGAGTCATTTCAAAAAACACGCAGCGTTTGTCGTTTCTTGGAGTTAGGACATTAAGCAGCAACTAACGTGATTATGACTCATTAAAATCATTAAATGGATAAATTCATAGAAATTTGGTGCCTATAAAAGAGCAGTAGAGACATTACCTGGTGGACAGGCTGTATATATTGGCACTAATTTCTGTCACTGGTTAACAGAGTAGTTTTGAGTTTGTTTAACGAGCAGAAAGCAAACAGTGGCACGGGCAGGTGATTAAGGGATTGACAAAGAAACAATAAAGCTCCCAGGTGTTGTATTTACCTTGGTTAATCTATGCTGTGTTAGCAGAGTGGCTTGTTTGAGCCTATGGGGACAGGCCAGTAGGTCTCGCCAGGGCTTTCAGCCATGCTCAACATTGATTATCCCTGCTGAGGATTGATATTTGTTATATCTGGTTATATGTGATGGAGGATGACTCAGTTAGCAGCCCAGGTATGCATAGGCATAATTAGGTCATCACTTGACCTACTTAATACCATTGCCATGAGCTGTAAATGAATTGCAACAACCAGGAGACAAAATTAGGGAAAATCATTACATGGATCAAAAGCATGCAAAAGCAGAATGTTCAGTATTGAGATTTGACACAGTATTTTTCTCTCTGATCTTGTCTAAAAAGTCTTATAAAGTACTATCAGTATGTCCATTTTTAGACACTCTAACTAGCATTATGATTTGTGACCCAACATCCAAGCCTGCATGGAACATTTTCTGTATGACGTAATAATGAAACCATGACTTGCAAAAATATAGTTGCATCTGTGTGTCATATAATGTGAGTAGGGTGTCAATTTTTCCATGTTGCATACAATGTTTTTAAGTTCTGCATGTGTAGAGCAACATTGTTTCATTATGTAAAGGGGTATATTGTGGGCCAAAGTTGCCAGTTGAAACAGTTATGTGTCAAAATCCAGTGATTTTGTTCTTTGTGGTCTGTTCTGTTGTTGGCTATACAGGTGAGCTGTAGAGAGGAGCCTGTTTAGAAGGTGCACAAGTTTTTAGCAGAAGTAAGGTAAATTGACAGTATTGAACCTGTTTTAATTACTCTGTTTTAAACTTTCAGCCATTGAGAAATCTAGTGTCCTACAAATATAAATATTGACGAGCTGCACATTGGGCGATAAATCTCATTGTGCCTTTTGCTCTGTTGAAATTGATCTGTTTTATTAGACCATTATCAATAATTCAGGATGCCGCTTTAGCCTGTCTCATTATTGATCTGTTCTGAGGTGTTTTGTGGAAGCACTCTGTCGTTGTTGTGCTTCCTGCCAGCCCCTAACATTAAACGTGTCTCTATCCACTATCAGTCCACCTATCGCCAACAATACAGGCTTTGAAAACCTTTTTCACCTCCTCAGACGAATGACCTATGTGTTTATAAAGCCTTTTACCCTTTACGATGAAGGCTTGATATTTGTTTATCTGGAGTACAAAAAAAATGTAAATTAGCCTATAATTATCACCGTAGTGGTAAAAAGAAGTCCAGTACCTGAACTGGTTATGTTTTACCTTTTGTATGGATAAAATGAGAGCATGAATAAATAATTATATTCTGTGAGTATTACATTTTTGTAAGAGAAGAATGTTGAAATGCTCTGAGGATGATTTGAAGTTCAGTTAATTACTGTGACATAGTCATAATTAGTGCGTTTTTACATTAGAGAAAATTGGACAAAAAATTTGGACCACTCATTTGATATTAAAGTATATCTGGTATGAAAGAAGATGTAGTATTCACAGTTTTTTCTAGAAATTACATAACAGTTTCGGCATTACCTTTGTTTCTGTAGAATATTTGTTTTTCTGTCTTGAATAGGATTAATATTCCTCATTTTTGTCATAAATTTATTTGTTTATTTATTTGATTGGTGTTTTACGCCGTGCTCAAGAATATTTCACTTATACAACGGCGGCCAACACTTAGGTAGGAGGAAAACCAGCAGAGTCTGGGGGAAACCCACAACCATCGGCAGATTGCTGGCAGACCTTCTCCATGTAAGGCCGGGGAGGAAGCCAGCAAGAGCTGGACTTGAACTCACAGTGACCGCAGTGGTGAAAGGCAGCTGGGTCATTGCGCTGCGCTAGCCTGCTGACCGACTGAGTATTGTCATAAAGATGAGCAGGGCCAATAAGTTTTCATTGGGAATTTTATACAGGTTATTCAGTTTACTTTTCTCTCCATGTTAATTTCCTTAAAATCCCCTTTTTCTGAATTTTGACTGAAAAAAAAGGAGTTTAGAACCAACTGTCTGACCCTGTTTTTACCTGAAAAGGTGTGGTTTTGCCCAACAAAGAATTTTTCCAGGACGGCCAGATGGAGATTTGTGAATTAACACTTGTGATGAGCTTTATGGGATCTACATTAGTATCTGTTGTTATGTATTATATTTACAGGCAAAGGAGGGTAAAACTGTTTCTGTATTTGTGAAAAAGAGCCATTAAAGATTACAGAAATTGACACACACTTATTTGCTGGATATAGCTAGTAACTACACTTCACTCAAGTGTCAAGGGCACCTCAATTGCTGCATGTAACAAAAGGGCCAGGTAACAGGTGACTCACTAATGAGCATTCCTCGTTAAGAAGGTAGCTCACCACCTGGTACTCTTTTTTACTACCTGTGTATTTGATATACATTAAGAGCGTTGACAGTCTGCCAAGTTCGCACTGACTGAGTTTTGGCATCAGCAGGCCTGTAAGCTGTATCCTGGTGCATTTCAGTAGGATTGTATTTGGGAGGTTATGTGTACTCAACTGCCATGTTTTATTGAGAGTTACCCTCATACCTCTGGTGTCAGAGATGAGCCATGCTGAATCTGTAGATAATATATCCTCAGCGTACAGCTCTGCCAGAGCACTGATGGAATACCTGTGGTGAAATCAGTACATAATGAATACTGGAATACCAGAATTTTTAAAAAGCACAGAACTGTTAAAGCAGAATATACCTCTTGCATTTATTGATGTCATTTTAATGGCAAAATGTTATTACTTGTAGGTTGCCATTTCAAACCCAGTGGTATCTGTGCTCAGAAATATAAACATTTAATTTTGCTTTTTAAGGTTGGAGATTAGAAATGAGTATTTTGCTAAAGAGTTAAGGTTGGTTCCATAGTGTTAGCCAGTTGCCTGTCTTTCCCTCCCAAAGAGAGACCTCGCCTGTGAGGATAGGAGATGGGTGATCATGAACTGAGACGGTCACTTCACTCAGTTGCATTAAAATAGCTGTCTCTGGGACGGGTATCTTTGACAATCTACCATCATATCATACTATATTGGGATTGTAGTAGAGTTTGCTTGTGGCAACAACATGCTTACATAAATTCATCAGCAGTATCATCGAATAGGAGTGGGCTGAATACACAGCCACGTGTTACCGCTAAGTCCTACCGCTATCTGAATTGGTCGGGCGGCCAGCTGTCAACTGTCTAGCACAATTAAAGTGATCCTTTTCGAGAAAAGTGCATATCTAAAGAGACTTAGTGGCAGTAGTGAAAACTAAGGTGCTGTCACATGGTAGAGTGATGTCAATTCATTTAAGAATGCCATTTTCATAATGAACATCAGAAAAGTGGGTCAGCGACTAACAAAGACCCAACCCTAATCTTTACAACTCCTGATTTAGTTATTTCAACACCTGTTGAATACACGGTAAGCTATAATGTTTAGAGCGTGTAGGTTCGTGCTTTCATTTCACTTTCATCTGCGATGAACAAAAACGTCTTATTGACATCAAGGAAAACCTCAAAGTAAGTCTAGAGGTCTTGCAAGTTGACTTGCATGACAAAAGCCCTGAAAATCAATTTCGTCATATACTGAGAGAAAAACACGGCAAATTTTACAGTGCTTTTTATTTAGCAAAAATTTAAAAGAGTCATCAAGGGAGATAAATCTTGGTATCTGTCCATGTATTTCTTCATAAATCTGTTAGATGATGCTATAGCTTGAAGCTCTGTTTTTTTTTTTCTATCCTTTGAGTATTAATTTACAGGTTATGAGAATGACCAGCTTTTAAAGTGGCTTTGGGACTGAAGGACCTGGTTCTCTCAGTATAATTATTTTTAACTTTAAACTTCCAAAACTCTTGAAAGAAAAAAAAAATATAAGAAAATAAACAATATATAGAATTGACTTATTTTTGATCATGGTGGAAACGCATGCTTCAAACTGAGTAAAGGGCAAATGATACATGAAAAAAGGTATCTCACCTTCAAAATTATATTTGTTTAAAATACAAAAATAATTGGTGGTCATAATTTTTATCTGGGTTTTGTACTTGTAAAAAAAGCATTTTTTTTTTAATAGTTTTTGTAGAAGTCTTTTCGAGCCTGGTTTTTGGATATGTACAATTTCGTGGAAAAAAAAAAATTCAAAATAGGTCAAAACAATAAAAGAAATATGAGTTGGTAAAACATTTTTGTAACACTATGTTATACATGCAAAGTACCATTAAGTGGGTACAAGTGTGTCATTATTTGTCACGACTAGAGTTTCCAGACTCTTAGTAACGGATTGTAGGTGAGACACTCTGAGTTTCCATTCTGGATAACACTATGGTTGGTTCTGGCAGGGAAAAGTCTTAAAGGCACATTCTGAGCAAATATGACACACATGTACATGTATAATGAGTACATAATGTCCTATCCCGTGTTCACCTGCAAAATTGGCTTGATCATGGCAAACATTTTATTACCCGAGAATGTCTATAAACGCTGCAACTAAACTGTGAAAACAGCCACATATTGAACGGAGCAAAAAATCGGTCGTGGATCAATTCTCAGCTGGTTGGCACATCAGCTTTTCTAAGCCACTAACATGTCTGATGATGTTAGATTTATGGCAACACTTCAAGGATGAATGCTCCAAACTTTCCCACGATACCTGATGAATAGGTAATGTGTGTAAATATAATGTGTTTGGTATTGTGTGGTATTTCAGGGTCTCGAACACTTCATGTTAGCAGCTCGTCATTTCAGCAGACCTAGCGTACTACAGTTATTGATCTGTTGCGTTCAATACTCTAAAATTATACAAATTATTTTTGGCTCAAAATATATATATCTCGTTCTCGCCATGATCACACATCAATACTTAGATCTGATTATGATGTAAAAATGGAGCAACATAGTTCCTAGATGAAAATAGAGACTCCATTGATATAGTTTATATTTCTCTTGCCTCCAAGCTTGACCGTGTGGGCATTTATCAATCTAAGACGGTTGAACTGTACTACTTATTAAATTCTATCAGTGCTAAGCCTATGTAATTAACAGGACCCCCAAGCATTTCAAGTGATTCAAATGTTTGAAATACCCAGAGTCTGGTAATATCAGTTGTTGGATTTCCATAATTTCAAGGATTTGCTGTATAAAACATATCTGTTGGCGTTTGATCTAGAGTAGAGCATCCTTGTAGATTACCTAACTGAGCGGGCTGGCCTTCACTTTTCACATACCTTCCTTCAAATTTAAACTTGGAATCTTGTAGATCATGTGGGAGTTAACTTGACATCAATCATAGGCTTACAGGGAGTAATATAGTACGGTGAGAGAAACATATGGCTTGCAGATAGTTTCTGAATACACAGCAGCCAACACATGTCCATATAGAAGCGTATGGTGAGAAGGAAAAGAATATAATGGCAAAACCATAATAGTGACTTGATATCTGAAGAAAGCTTTTTGTTTCTATTCAGGTTTCTAATGTAATTATAAAATAATTGCAGTACAATACACAGTTAACTTGAATTTGGAGACTAAAATAATTCCATTTGCACCAGTGAGAAACACTGTCTAATGTATGCATTAATCAATTGATCCAGAACACGTACCCCTAGAACTTTCTGTAGCTTTGTCCTAACTGGTTCCCAGTACTGTGTGTTTGAGTTGTATTGATCTTGTACATTGTAATAATCCTAAATATCATCTTTGTCCTCTCATTAGCTTTATTGGTATCTGTATTGTCATAGTAATTGATGACAGGTATTAAGGGCGGCTGGTCATTTTCACCTGTCAGTATCATCCATTCTCAGCTGGCCACCTGCTGGGAGTACAGCTGGGCTTTGGTGGTAAATATATAGTCCCTTGTCCATCAAACAGGCTATCTCTGAATGTCAACTATCAAATTAAATTTATAAAGCTTTACATGTGATAGTCGAAATTCAGTGGCACTTTATTCTGGGAACAGGGTTAGACATCAGGGACAGATTTCTCAGGTCTAGTTTTGATTTGTCTAAAATTGTTAAACCTTACTGTGTTTATTTTTGAACTCTGTGGGTTAAAAGTGGAAACACTGAATGTGAGATGTGGCAAATATATTGAAATCAAAATTCCTGAGACCAGAAATGCTTTGTACAGAAATTTTTATGTTGGAATCCAATCAAAAATCTTTTTCATCATAGAGTCTTATATTGTAAGTAACTGTAAGTTCAGGGTAAACTTACAAACATATCATGTACTTTATTTAAATCAGTTAAGGCTATTGAATTTTCTTATATAAAAATGGTATTTCTTCAATAAAGTTGACCAAACCGCAGTAATTTGGAAGTGGATGTTTAAACCAAAAAGTTTAAAGGGAGTTGCCTGATACACAGGTGAGAATTATAGTTCTTTTCAGGGTAGAAATCACCAATCAAGTCCTACTCTCCAGCTTCCTCTACCTTCATCTGCCAATGTTGACAGAGGTATTAAATACACTCTCATGCCTGGATTGCCTTCAAAAGAAAAAGTGCAAACATTTCTCAGAAACCAGGCAGGCAATGGGGAGTTATCAGTGTAGCTATCCACATCAGAGTGTGAACGGCTCCTACTTCAAAAGCTGACTTTGACAACAGTTCGTTGATAATGGCTTTTACAAGAATGGTGCATATTGACAGGATTTTCAGTGGTTTTACTTTGGACTTTACAGAATACCATTTCGTTTTCATGGTGTATAAACGTGGTGTATTAATGACATGTATGTAATATTTGTATTTTGTCTTCCCCACAACAGTAGGAACCAGGTCAATCAGGCAGACTCTATCAGTTTTTATATGCATGATCTTAATTACCATGGGCGAAATGAATTAGTGATGGCTGAATGCTGCAATTGTATCTTCCAAGATGTAATTTTTACCAATACTAAGTTTATGAAGGAATTGAAGCTGGAATTGATAATTTAAGGTTCAATGGTGGTACCATTTTTAACCATTCTAAATCTTACTGGGATATTTAATGGTAATGATTTATAGGACTTGTTCTGCATTTGGAAGGCTCTTTTTGGCCATTGGTTACTCAAAATAATAATGTGAGAGTGTGGAGACTTGAGCAGTGGACATGGTCGTGCCATGTTGCTCTGAGCTGGTGTAACTAGTGTGTTGGTGTTATGAGGTGAAGGATGAACTCTTTCAGAAGTAGAACAGATTCTGCTACATGTACCTGATCGTGAATCATCCTACTGGCTCTGGGAGGAACTAGTAAACATTTCTGTAAGAGGTACAGATGAACTCCTGGTCACATGACCAGAAATATTGTCCATGTGCCAGACTACGGGAGAGGTGCTCAGGATAATGTCGGAATGCACACAGTTATTTTTTGTCAGTCAGTAAACTGATTGTGAACTATTCTATTCAAGAGGCTTCCTGAATCTGTTCTGATGATCATTGCCTTTCCTGTTTAGTATTGCTCATCTTGATTAAACACACAATGGTAATTTGTAAAGAGCCATATTTTATGGTATTTCTAATTCCTGATAACCTTTTCTTTCAACATGAAATTACACTGACTCAGCTGGTTCATTTAAGATAATTATAAAACAAAGTTAATTAGTCAATAATATGTAATTGCTGTATCCATGTAACTAAAACTTAACCATGTAAACATGTGTGAATATTTCAAAGGGTCTGAATACAGATAATGGACCAGGCAGCTTGCTGAATCATTAAATGTACTAAAATGACAGCATGGCCTTAAAACTAAATTGGAAATTTAGCTTGTACACATACATACCTAGATTTAAAGCGGCTTTAGACATGTCTGCTATATTGTTGGTCCTGGTCTCTTGTTGGACCTGCTACATTCCCCATATGACACACAACAAAGCCTTGTCTGCAGACAGTGTAGCCACTCTAAGGGACTTGGTAAATGAATATTGAGGGAGCACTGGTCTGGTCGGATGGAAATGCTAAACAAGCGCAAATTCACAACAGTTGGATATCTTACAAAAGTAAATGAAGACCCTTGTTAAATGAATGGCTTGTTAAGAGCTGCGTGTCTCAGCTAAAAGTGACGAACAAAGGAAGATGCTAAGAAATATGTAAAAATATGGATAGGAAATGTCAGCCAAAGGCTTACATCCTTTACTGTCTATTGATGTTGGCTTGAGAATTGATAAATACGTTTCTAAATAAACGCTGCAACCCAAATACAGATGATATCAATTTGAAGTGTTCATATGTCGATACATAATGAGTGCAAAACATTTCGGCATACATCCGGATGTTCATGTCCGTCTAGGTGTTCACCTGTGTAGGATGCAGAATTGTGGGTAGATCATGCACCAGGACCTCACCCAGGATGCACCAGGACGTTGCAGTTAGTATGACTGACTGTGGGCAATTGAGGTTTACTATGGTACCCCATGCACATTGAAGCTGACTGGTGGCTATATATAGAGATGTACCAATACGACATCATACATCAAGCTTGTTGGCCCAGGTATGTACTAGGCTAGGCTTCAGGTACCCCCAGCTGACACCTAATTACGCTGCCACGCTCGACCCATCAATCTCTCCCCATCCCCTGCCCCCAGCATCGCCACCATGCCTGCATCGGCACCGTATCGGTCCTCCATTAGCCCTGCCCATGGAGACTGGAAACACATTAGTTCTTTAGGCTGATCAGTGTGGACTCTCATGGCTGCGAAACTTTTCGGTGTTAAAATGGCAATCTTGACCACTATTCACATGAATACATGCACTTGTGAGCATTTCAGACTCCATACAATGGTTATCTTTTCGCTGTAGAAAATGAGTTCATTCTGCACTACCCTGTCAGTCAGTGGAACAACTTTTTTGCAACTTTTTTTGTCAGTGTTCATTAGACCTTTCACTTTTTTGTCAACACATTATATTATATTAAGTTTAAAGCTGAATCGTACCAGTATATTTGTGGTTTTCAAAAAAGATTGGCAACATTCCAGTTGATTTCAATTTTAGATAGAAGCGCACTGAGAACAGATACATAACCTCACTGGCTGCAAGCATCAGTCACTAGAGCAGTCCTGAAGCTAAATGTTCTTGTGAAGGGCCAGTCATTGAATTTGCCGAAATGCAACCAAGTAGTTTTATGTTGAATTGTAAGTGAACATAAGGTGTACCACTGTATTATAGAAAAGCCACAAGTATCTCAGAAAAATATTTAAAATATTTAGTCAAGCTTTGAAGGCAGAGAAAATGGAATTGAACATTAGGAATAAAGCACTATCAGACAATTCCCACTTAGCAGCCATTTTGTACAAGCTCTAAAGAACTTGGTTAATCACGAACCTTGAAAACGTCACATGATACTTTGACTGTGAACTCTCATTGCCTCAGCTCTTGATTGATGATTGAGTTTCTCATGATGAATAGACAAGATATCAGAGCAATAAGTCCGAAGTTTATATTATTTTAAGACTTAAGTTGAAGAATTTTGGTCAAACTGGATTGTCATAGATTTACATGAAACTGAGAACGACTACCTATGCAACAATGTTTTCGTCTTGGGGATGAGGCTGCAGTAATTTGTCCAGGTGAGGTGGTTATAAAACTACCTAATGACCCACTGCCTGAAAATGGGAATGCTTTGATGCACAATTTTTCCGTACCTGGCTGCAAAGCCAAAATTATAAAGGAAATGGCCTCCAAACATGGACAGGAAGGAATCTTCCAATTTCCCTGCTGTGTTCGGCATATTCTTGGATGTCTACAGCCAGCTATACAGGAGTGCAGAAGCTCTGAGGTAATATGATGTAACTCCAGATCTGGCAAAATGACATCTCCAAAGAGTGGCTAGATAGGGACAATCATTTGTCATCTATATTGTTGATAAGCATTGTAGAATTTCTTTGCGATTTTATTCAAGTTTGTCACTGCAAATATTAAGGGCATGAGAAATGAAAATTTCTCTCTTCAATTGCTGGATTGAACCTGCACCTGGTGTTACCCATGGTTAGAAGTGGCGGCCTCATTTTGTCTGTTACCAGATGGTTCTCACCCATCCATGGCTTTCTAAGCAAGCTTCTGAAGTTACACTTATATCCTCAGTAAATAAAGGATAACCTTTCCAGCCAATTAACAAGCAAGGATAATTGTACAGTAATCAAGAGTTCAATACATAATTGCATAAAGCCAACATATGAGTAAGTAGAAGGGAACTTGATGCTGTGTAACATGAGTATTTCTATTACGGGATAGGTGACAGGAGAACTATGACAAATGTTATTCCTAGATATGGACGTGTACCTGTGCTCCATCTAAACATTTTTCTTCCTCATTCAAAGTTTTTGTCCGTTTGTATTCAGCACTCCCCTTCTTTCCGCCTTCTTTATATTCACACCAGAGTTGCTCTTTGGAATAAAGGTGAAAGCAGCAGACAAGAATATCAAGGATCTGTTGATAATTTCATCTTCAGGAACTAAAGACTGGTGCCCCTTAGATCCACCAGCTTACATTTCAAGTGTAAGGCAGACAGTGTCCAGATGGCCCAAATGTTGTGTCGTGTGCCTTAACTCAGTAATATGCAAATACATAGCCTGAGTTCTTCACCTTCTTAGTTAGTAAGAAGTTTTATTGTTCATTTTGTGAACCGTAATGATTGAGTGATGGGCAGTGGGCTTTTGCAAAAGGCTATGGCAGTCACTGTCAGAAGTACATGTAATACTTACATAGTTTCTGTGCAATATCAAGAATTTAAACATTCGTGTTGCTTTTATTTTATTTTATAGTTTGTTTGCTTCATGTACTTATCAAAATATGTTTCTTGGTTGTTGCCTTAATTGGATTTAGGGGCCTCACTGGCCAAGATGGTTAGCGCAATACAGCGCAATGACCCAGAAGCCTCTCACCAATGCACTTGCCTTGAGTTAAAGCCCAGCTCATGCTGGCTTCCTCTCCGGTCGTACATGGGAAGGTCTGCCAGCAACCTGCGGATGGTCATGGGTTTCCCCCAGACTCTGCTGGTTTTCCTCCTATCTAATTGTTGGCTGCCATCAATATTCTTGAGTACAGTGTACAACACCAATCAAAGTAAATAATTTGATTTACACAATGTGTAGACTTAATTTCTGTACAGATGATGAAAGTCCTGATCTTTGTTGTAGCTTTAGTTTAATTTAATAGTTTGTTTACTAGAAAAGTTACCTTTCTTGTTGCAGTCATTAAATTTAGTTTGTTCCCTCAGATCAAACTGATGGACTCTGTTGTTGTTTTGCTTTGATTTAGTTTCTGTAGTGATGATCAAGTTATTGAGCTTTGCTGTCATTTTAGTTTATGTCATAGTTTGTTTACCATTAATCAAAAAGTTTAAACTTACCGTCTGTTTACTGTGCATCAAACTTTTGAACTTACTTCTTGTTTTAATTTACCACCTTTTCTAAAAACTTGAACTTGTTGATTTAATTTGGTTAAGTTTGTTTACTGTTATTCAAGAATGTAAATTTTGTGGTTGTTATACAGTTTAATTGCATGTGTTAAGTACTATCATACATGCAGAGAACTAATTGAAGCCATTTCATTTATCAACAAGCTTTTTATTGCTAGAAGATCTTCATGTAAATTGTTTGTTGTTGCAAATTTCAATGTTTAGAGACATAGGAAAACCTATTTGGTTTGGTTTGGAACTCTTCTATACAGGTTCATGGATGGACTGTACAGTGAGTTGTTTAAAGTTCCATCAAGTGGTTATTCCCTTGTATTAAATCAGTTGGGAGTTTATACTGTATTTCTAAAGTTTAGCCCTTTTTCAAATGTCTCGTTTTGCTTGACTGTGATTGATTCATCCACCTTTTATGACCTCTTAAAGAGTTCAGGTGAAATACAGGATGTCCAAAATGTTACAAGCTTTCACCCTTTACACTTCAGGCTGTGGACAACCAGGTACTGTTTTAGTAGAAAGTAAACTCCCAGAGTATGTTAGCAGATGATGAGTTGTGTAATTGCTTGGGACAATTTAACTCAATTTAGTCCTTTACCTCCATGCACTAGCTGGCTTCATGCAATCTGAGGAAGCAGGTTCTGCTTTCATGCCACCATATGTCCGTCTAGACTGGAGCTAGCGACTTTCAGAGATAGGGCTGGGGTTGTGTTAGTGTTTGGGGGAAGGTCCTGTTGGTAGCTCTCATCAGTGCACTCAAGCAGAGGCGCTTCTAAAACTGTAAAAAGGTAAGGTGTCAAGAGTTCAGAGTTAGTGGACTGTCTGGGCATCACTGCTGGAACGTGAAGGCCCCTGCCCAGCCCTGGAAGGAGAACAGCTTTTCTGTTTGAGAGAAGAGCAGCCCCACTGCCCTAAGGGGTTTGCCATAACATTGATCAAGGCCTTAACACCGTCCTCTTCAAGATCACTGTGACACTTGGCCACTTCACTCAGCCACCACCAAGGAAAAAAACACTGCATCTATAATGAATCACTCTGACTGGGATTTTTTTTTTTAGCTGATGGCTTTTCAGAAGCATGTTGGTCAAGTTGTGTTAAACCTTAGTTGCACATTGGAACTCTGCCCTACATGCAAGCAGTGTTGACATCAGTTTAACACTTGGTCATTTGTTCCTAACCGCAAAAAATGGATGGCTTCTTAGAGCTCTCTTCTTGAATAAGGCTCTCTAAGCAGCCAATTGTGAAAAACATGTTCATCTTCCGTCCTCTCGACCACAACAAAATGGTTTTCAACAGTTTGACAGATTTCCTGTCAGGATATGAGCTTGGAACAGCGAAACCTATGGTCAGATTGTTTGAAACCCACATCCATTGCATGACTATGAACACCCCCTGCAGATGAAAGCAAGTTTCATGAAGGAAGTGTGCATTTGATGGAGAACAAATAGTTTCTTCTGACTCAGCATATCTGATGTTTATAACAGATGGCTTGACATGAAATTCACAGTCATCATAATTTGTTTTAATATGTCCTGTTTTATATATGGATAAGGTGAATTCTGGCTCCAAAATGTATTGTAGTCGTGACATGCTTGTCCATTTATATTCACTTGATGCCTTTAGGGGTAATTAATATTCATAAACTTGTGAATGAACTCAGAGATTAAATTGTTGTCTGATTGTTTGATGTGTTATAAATAAGAAATGCTTTTACCTAAGGTCATATATTTTTTTGGTCTGATTTTGTGTCCAGGATTAACATGTAGAACAGGTGCAATTTTTATTGTACTGATTGCTTTGAAACAGTTTTTATCTGTTTCATTTTCTTCATACCTACCTTGAATTAAAAGAAAAACAACAATGTTTTCATGGCCATAGTACATTTATGGCTGCACCATAGTTTAGAGTGGGGAATTGAGGATCTTCAGTGTGATCAACTGTAATTGAGGATCTTCAATGTGATCAACTGTAATTGAGGATCTTCAGTGTGATCAACTGTAATTGAGGATCTTCAGTGTGATCAACTGTAATTGATAGCTGCATGGCAGTATACAATTTAATTTCATGGTTAACTTGTTACTTTTGGTTTCAAGAGCTCACTTTACCAGAAGGCACAAAGAAGTTTACAGTCCAACTCCAGATATGATAATAAATAGCTTGGCACCAGGCTTAGTAGTTAAACTTCTCTGGTAACCAAGTTTGTTACATTTGTATGAAGATGACCCAAGTTGACTTTGCCTCATAAGACTGAAAATCTTTGAAATCACAAGATTTTGTTTACAAATATTTGGGAGCATCTTCTTATCCAAGCTTCTGGATTGGTTAGCTACATAAACATTGGCTAAGTTTAGCCCCTCTCCTTTCTGCAAAATGCATTAGGTTTGGAGACAAGCTTAGGAAAAGTTTTGTCTAATGGAGCATTGGGTGTGCTTGGAGCTTGGGCCTTGTCTCTACTGTTTGTTGATTGTGGCCTGGCCCCAGGGATGATGTAGCTGTATATTTTCCCAAGCCCTGATGGCTGGACCAAGATATGAACTGGTCACTGTTATGCTAGAGGTCACTGTTATCCTCATGTATCTGTAACATTAAGTGCACTGATAGTATTCCCAGTGCAACTGACACTGGACCTGGCTTTGAGTGATACCACTATATATGACGTATATTGCTTGTCAGTGATCATTCTTGATACAAGTACCTATATGTAGCTGAATATATCCTGACTTGCGAGAAGTTTTCTTATTCAAGAATTGTTGACAGTTGCAGAAAAAAGGTCCTTAATTTTAAGTAGAAGGAGTCATAAGTGTGCTTTCATAGGAAACTCCTGCTTCTGGGCTCACTGGTAATACATATGTAACATGTCTTGTTCTGTACGTTTTTGTTCTAATGTTTCTAACAGTTCATGGTTAACTGAATAATTGTAAAACATTAATTATGAAACATAGGGAAGCTCAAAAACTAATCCTGTTAGGGATATAAAGTTAATCATCAGTTCTGAAAGTCATGAAATGAACTGCTTATCAGCTTTTTATTGTCTTACTCTTTATGTTTTTTTTTATCAAAGTGAAGGACATTATGACTATTTTTCCATTATAAAGCTGTAGATTAATTTAAAGGGAAAGACCTCGTAAAAAGGAACTTGTGGTGAGTGAAAAGACCATTAGAAAGTGTATCTGAAAATACCTTCACTGAATTTATTAGATTTTTTTTTCCATCACAATAAATTCAGTCAAATGTTTTGATTGTATGGTTGGTTTTATGGACCATAATGTGGTTCACCAGTGACGTTTTGTAAACCGTCATGTTCAGGTCTGAATAAAGTTCTTCTGAAGAATAATCCTTTAATGTTTACCAGTGTGTGAAAAAGCTACTGTTACATAAAATTTCTGCTTTAGGACCATAGAAGAGTTGGCATGATGTCACTGGTGAGCAGCATTATCAGTATGGTCCATAAAACCCACCATACAATCAAAACATTTGACTGCATTCATTTTGGTGAAAAAAAAATTCAGTGAAAGTATTTTCAGATACAGTTTATAATAGGTTTTCACTCGCCTTATGTTTATTATTATGAGGTCTTTGCCTTTAGTAAGACATACCTTTGGTGAGACAGATTTTCCTTTATTTAGACCAGTTAATACCTGGGCCAGTGGAAATAAAAAATGTCATAGCAACTTTGAAAAATGTTGACATCTTGTTGCTAGCTGGAAGGAAGCTGAGGATTAAAAGTCTGTGTTCAAAACAGTTGAAGTGTTTCTAAAGATAATTGTGAAATCAGATTTATTCTCTTGGATATGTACCTGCTGATGTATTTTCTTATGATGGTGGGAGGAAACATCTCTGATGTTCACATGCTTATTTATCAGAGACAAGTGAGGATGGGCCGTATATATCCCCATGCAGACAGTAGATAAGTGATGGCAGAGGTTGCTGATAGACTAGGGAGTGTGATCAGATGCAAATCATCAGAAAGCTGGAAAACACACCTTCCCAGGAGAATGAGATCAAAACCAGCCTTAGGCTCTGATCTGTAAGACTATGGCTTTGTAGTTAAGTGTGTTTGGCATGTACTCTCTACAGTGGTATGACCTTTAAGCCATCAAGGACATGCATCGCAAATCATTCAAACGTTGAATATCAGTATTTTATACTGAGCGAACTACATTTCAGTGTTCACTTCATTCCCATATTACATTGATATGTCTGAATTTGTCAGCAAAAGACTTGTCAGGTAATTGATAGTTTTGAGAGGGGATAGGAATTTATTTAGTTATTTTCTTTTTTTTTTGTGAAGGAAATTTTTAAATAATTTGACTAAAGAAATAATTTTGTAGTTACATGATTTTAAGTGAATTTGAACTAAAAGGGTGCAAATGTATGTGGGAGAGTATCTTGATCGCTGTTATTTTTCTTTCTAAGAAAGCATCTATCCCACTCAGTCTTACAGTACTTAAATTATATCTTTAAACATTGGCAGTCTTGAATGGAGAGATAAGGAGAGAGCTGATTGATGCTCAGCCTTCAGTTGTGGACACTGTTAAATGACCAATTGGCTTTGTATTTTCTTTGGTCTAAAGTAAACCAATGGCTTCAAGGAACAGTTTGGACTAAGAAAGAGAAGCTCAGCAAGTGTTGCTTTTTGTCAAAGAGGCACGCGTGGCAGGGGCCCATTTACCATCATGGGTCACAGCTGCCCATCCTCAGATTTAACTCTTAAACATGCAGCAGGGTGCCCTCAGGGTGTGTCCAGTGGCCAGAACACCAGAACATGTAAGGAATAAGATGAACTCTAAGTTCAAAAAGAAGGCTCTAATTTCTTTCCCTTAACAATTTCTTTGAAATTTCTTGGATTAGATTTCAAGGCCTTCCACAACTGGGCTTAACTGATTCAGTGATTTGAACTTGTTGAGGTTTTGCTGTATTGCCTTCAAACTTTCACCATTCGTCAGCCATTGTTATGGATTGCCGACAAGGAGCTCTAATTGAGAGCACAATGGCTGAAAGCTTCCACTTCAGTGCAGGACAAAAGGCAGCATCAGTATCTTTGTCAGCACCTAAAGCAGACTCTTGGCTCCAAAGGCTGTCCTCTATTATCTCAGTTGAGGTTAACTGGTCTGGTTTGAAAGTCTTTTGTGGCTTTTGTTGTTGTATTAACACCCAGGTTATGTCCCAATGAGCATGCATGAGGACCAATCTGTGGCATATCTCAAAACTGTCTCCATTATCTCTGTTGATATTGCATGTATTGGAACACTTAAATTTTCTTTGAAAATTTATTGTAATATTCCAGCCTCCCAAAAATTCTTTCGCTTGCATCATATCTTTTATAAATATCTGAACCATTTATCAAAGATTCTCATTTGTAAGTCATTTTCAACACCATATCACCTTTAATCAGAACTGTTTGTTCTCATCTGGCCATTAAAATTTGACAAATAATTGAGCAAGGAAAACTGTTAATGATTTAAACTTGAATGGCTTCACAGTAGTAGCTCAGTAGTAATCTGATACATGTGTGTGTAGGTCTTAAACCTCTTGCCTATATTCTAACTCAACTGTATATTTCCATAGTACACATTATGTGTACATTACATTTTTTTGTTTTTGGATATGGTTTTTTTTTCAGATTATAAAGTAGACAGCAAGTTGTTTAGCCAATAAACAGTATCAAGGGTTGAATTATTACAGAATTAAAGAATAAACAGGTAAGGTTACAAATGTACTGATAGCTGACAGTAGGCGAGATGGATCATTAACAAGTAGCCATTATAACCCCATTATTAGCTGTTTCAGCTTGAGTAGCGGTGATGCTACTGTGTCCCAGATTGACCCCCATTTTCTGTCTGGTTTCCTCACAATACAACAGCTTATGCGCTTGATCAAGCGAGATAGGAATATTTGAGTGCAGTGTCCCTGGCAGATGGGATGCGCAGGGCTCACACTACCGCCTTTGTGGACTGTGCTGGGAATTTTATGATGCCAAATAGGAGATGAAATATTAGGATTTACTAAGCATTTGCAGCATTTTAGGTTTGTAACATGTGTCCTGTGTGTCCTATATGTCCAGAATTGTGACAAATGGCTGTGTTAGGGCATAAGGCAATCGGTATAAATATGTCACTATTGATATTTAATGAAAATGGGCCAAGTGTTCCTCTGTGCTCTGCACCATTTGTATCGTACTGATTTGGTGTGGATGATGAAAAGTAATTCACTACTTAAACAAATGTATTAAACTTGGTTCAGTACAGCCTAGGGTTTACCAATTGCAGGAACTGTTGTACACTTTAGCCATATTCCCGGATTTGGTAAATATTTGTCCCTCTGCCTTGGGCATTTAATTAATTTTCAGCATTTCTGTCTCTTGAATATTGATGATAGCTCCTGTGTGTCATACGTTAATTTGCAGGCTGAGTCCTCCAGTTACTTAGCGTGAATCTTGACATTCTCTGTGTTAGATTCCATTCTTGATTCCAAAAATGTAGCACAGTGACCTTTAACCTTGTCTCGGTGAACATGACTTTATGTGATGGGTGCTGAATTAAATGCAAATACTGAAAACAGATTTTGTTGGACCTAAAGTTGCTGTGAAGGATTGTTGAAAGAGTTTCAGCCCTAACATAATGGTCACCCCAGATTAATATTTGGCAAGGAATTCTCAATGTCCCTTTTGATTTTTACCAATCTGATATGTTTGGAAAAACTGTTCTTTGGCATCTGTTCAATTTTTGGGTACAAAATAAAATTACGTGGTATGTGGAAGGTCTTTTAAGGCATTAACATGGTTATGGTGTGAGAATTCTGTGGATCAATATCAAGATTATCATATTGCGAACAAGTAGATCTTGATTTTTGAGGGGCTGAACAGGCAAGTGGATAACTTGATCCAGGGATATTTGAGGACATGAAACAGTGCGCTAATCCATTTTACAGCTCAAGTGTGTGACAGTGCGCAGAAACCAGTGTCACTGGATGCCCAGTAAAGGCTCTGGAAGCATTTCAAACCAACTCTGCCCTGAGCCTGTTTCTTTGCCGAAGTACATGTACCTGACTTGAACAATATTTCCCATTCGACAAGCCTTTAACAAATCATCCAGCAGAATAAACACTAGTTTTCTATGGGCTTCATATGGACATTAATGGAGTTCTAGGTACAGAAAAGTACTGTGAGCTCTAAATATGGGTTCTACTTCGTGCTTTGTGGGACGAGAGGTGTACTCAACGTATACCAAGCAAAGGTACTGATTAAATATTTCTCTGTTTATTTGTTTATCTCATTGGGGATTTATACTGGGTTGTGCAAAATACGTGTGTCTAAGATGAAATACACTATAAATTCAAACAGAATGTACCCTGCAGTACTTTGTAATCTGACTTTATAAAGTGTATGTATATTATAGTTTGTATGTATGCATTGAATGATAAAGGATAAAAACATGTGGCCAAAACATTTATCATATTCTTTCAAACATCCATAAAAAGCTAAATCAGCCCAAAAGCTTGAATTCTGCATTCAGAAATGAAGAAACAAGTTTTCGATAGGGCAAGAAAGTACATGTTTAGTTGAAGAAATGGGTGAACCCAAATGTTGAATATGGCCATTAGCTTGCAAGAAGCAAAGAAGCCCATTGCTTACATAATGTGTTCGGTGTGTAACACTGAAGTTGTTAGTATGGGGCTGTAAGACTGGGCCATGTGGGATCATCCTTTGAAAACTTTGAAAATGCCCAACAGGAAAGTGCAATTCATTAACACAGGTGTTAGGATTGTTTAAACAGGTGTTTTAGTCAAACCTTTGCAGGTGTCAGGTGGGATATATATCCTCAGGTGCCTGTACATATGTTTGATTTCCCTCTTCTAGGTGTTTTCACACGTGCCCTATTCAACTTCACTAGTGTCTATTGAATGTGTGAATTATAACTGTCACATGTGTGACTGTTTGTTCATTTGTCTGAAACACTTTATTTAATAGTTGTCCACTCAGGTAGAATATACATGTGCGTACTTAGAGGTGTCTTTTGGGGGAGAATCATCACCAGTGGTAGGCCCTCTCTGATGAAGTGTATGGTTCACCTTTATCATTCTACATGCATACAGTTGTGTGATTCACCATGATGTGATTTAGTTTTGCCTTCATGTGGTGTCTCTGTTACCTGTACATCCGTGTGAGCACATTTATTGGTGTGATCCACTATAGCTGCTTGTTAAAGCACCTTGCCACTGTGCCAAAATAGAATGACATGTCCACCTCTCTCGGAACTCAGTATAAGGAAGCTACAGCAGGAAGCAAGGTCGGGAAAATCAGAGTGCATATGGTAGACAGAACAGCTGAACACCTAAAATGACTCGCATTCCTGTTGTTCCATCTATACCAATTTAACACAATGATGTCTTTAATCCTGGTGACATGTTTTTATCATGGCACAGCTATTGCATGTAGGTCTAAGAGGTGGTGTGTGTAGCCAGTATGTTACCTGCCCTATATCAGAGGTCCCAAGTTCCTAACCCTGGCTTGGCCCCCAAGGAATGCTCTGTCTTAGATCAACTCCTGGAGGGTTCCTCCCAACCTCCCCTGTTATAAATAAACTGCGTACAGACACGATGAAGTCAGAGCATTTGATCCATGCAATTCTAAATGTCAGACAACTCCCAAATATCATGATGAGGAGCAATGTGAACTGTAAAACTCCCCTCTTTAAAAGCATTTATATATGGTGGCATGAACTGGCCAATTGGCTTGTGTGCTGACATGGAGATGCAGACATCTACACATCTGATGCTGTTTGACTTGATCAGTGTTGTATTCATACATATGTACTCAAGACAATTTCACTTGTAGAACCATGACAAGGTTTATAAGTAGAAGAGTGAGACCTGACATAGCCCTATGGGAACTGCTAAACCTCAAAAGGTGTCTGTAAGCCGAGTAAACAAAACAACTTTTGACTTAAAGTCAACATTTAAAACCATAATTTTCTGCATAGTGACAAAACGGTTCTGGGTAGCAGAAATAAGTGTTTCAGTTTAAATTTTGTAGTGTGACGTAGGTCCAAGACTGGTTTTGTAGAACTGGACAAAAGTTATCCTGAAAAGAGTGAGTTGTGGCTAAATCAGTAGAAGGTGTCACTGTGCACCATTGGTTGCTAGCAAGCCCTCAGTGAAAAGACTTCAGCAACGGGCATCCGACCACTCTAAGATGCCTAACAATGACTGTCATGTACTAAGTTGCCCGTAAGCTTCAGCCTCTCAAACCTTCCAGTTATGGTCTGTTCAGGTGCCAGGGGAACTCCTGTGGTTATCACGGAGTTGCAGAAGTTCGCAGACGAGCCTTTATCATGGTGAAGTTCAGTATTCTAATACATAACTCCAGCCAAACATAATTGATGACTGCTCAAGGTATTTATTTGCACCATTTACTAGAAATATGTAAGTACAGGCATACCATTTACTGAGTGATTTCATGTCAAGGCTTCTTTATTTGACCCACTTAGTCAGCAATCGTCAGTCCTGTTCTGTTTTAGAAGCACCACTTATCAAGGTGGGTCATAGCATGCAGTATAATCCTGTGGTAATGTTTATGTATTTTGTTAGGAGCCTGTCCTTGTGTTCCTCTGATCCCCTAGTGGGTCAGGGAAGCATTAAAAAAGCAATGGAAAGGAATTCTGGTCAGTCAGCCTTCCATTGGGGAAGGTTAACAGGTTCCAGATGATGGTGAGAGAACCCTGTGATATGCCAAGTTGTCTGTTTTGGCCATGTTAGACTATCAAGGAAGATTAACCTTCACCAGATGGTGATTTGTGAAAGGCTTTGCTCTGAACAGAGACAGGGTCCAAGAGAAGGCTATCACCCTGATGTCCAGAGCCAGTGTTGGGGACTGATGCTGACCGGCTGTTTACATGTTTCCCCACTTACTCTCCTTCTGATGTCTGGATGACTAGACCCCATTATGACCATTCTTACATTAAATCCTGACCTGGCTGCAAGGGAAATAAATAAGCTCCCATATCTATATATCAGTAGTCTCTCTATCCTTGAAAAACAGCCAGTCATAACACAACACATCCCTTTGTCTCTAGGAGTATAAAGTTTCTGTCCATATAAACAGGGAGAGTTGATTGCAGTTGTTTGAACTTTGCCTGATCACAGTCAGGCCTGACTCTTCAAGCTTTGGTTTTTGGTGTAAGAGCCTCTGTGGCTGCCTTGCCAGAAGATGTAACAAGCACAAATAACCTTGGTTCCTAGTACTCATACAGGGTAATCACATTGTTCTGGCTTGATACTCATGTAGCACTTAGAAATTAGTATTATTGTTTACCAATTATAGTACTTTCATGTCAAAAGTAAAGAATCATAGAGTCAAAACAGACATTCGTATTAATGCCATCAATCATAATGGATGCTCCTGGCCAGCAATTTCCAACACAACATTCAATGCAAACTACCAAAAAAATACATGCAATAAAGTATCTAAAGTACATGTAAGAAATTAAAACAAACCTTACTGCATTTGAAATGTGAATTTTAAATTTGTGCAACTGCATTTATGTATGAAAATTTTAATTCCATTGACACCTGAGTCTGACATTCAAAACTCTTGCCAATCTCATTTCATGCTACACAAGGGAGGCATTGGAATTATATTTAATACACATGTACGATTTTATTCGCAGACATTAACTACTCTGCCTATTTTCCTCCACCCACAAAACTGGCTGCCATTTCATAATAAATTAAGTATTCTTAGGTATGGCAATAAAGAACACTGCAAAAAAATGAATAACTAAAAGTTACCTGTACTTAAGCTTGTTGTCTAATCATTGTAATTATGCGTGTAGGTAAAGCCTGTAATTGTGAATGTAACAAGCCAGAAGCCACTTGGTAAGGCACAAGTAAAGAACAAGTAAACTTCCGTGACTTCTGCGTCTTGAACACATGCCCCAGGTGGTTACATGTGCAGGTGAACTGCTTGGCACAGGTTCTGGTGGTCGGCTGGTTTCAGTTGGCAAAGGTTTACATTAAGCATTGATCATTACCTCATATCAAACATAATAAGCTCTCGAGTAGTATGTGTACCAATCTGTACCACTATCACATATAATTATCGTAATTGGTTACATCTGGTTAGCCCATAATACTCCCATTTCCCAGATTAAATAGTGAAATGGCCAACCTTGAGTTGACCTTAGCAATGTTTTTTTAACCCTCTAGTTTGATAGAGGATAAAATCAGTGTTATGGGGTAGAGCAGGAGCCATTGGTAGATATTGTGCCATTACGCAGCCAATCAAGGGAGCTGGTCTTTGATGATGCATATCAGCAGGGTGCTAATTGACTGAGGAGATAGCTGGGCTGTGATCACATCTAAGAGGTCTCTTCTCTGGTACACACACACAGCCAGGGGAGTGCCTCAGGTCATCTAGATCTTCCCTGTAGCCAATGGTCTATCACAAGCCAGCAATTAATTGTCCATCACGCCCAGGACTTCCAGACTAACTGAGGAAACAGAAAGTATCCAACATACAAATTGTTAGCCAACAGTCTGATAGGTTTTAATATCATTTCAGAGTCATGTGGGTGTAATTTTGCATTATCAACCTTTCCATATTTAAGAATCTGTATTTGTATGCCATTTATATAGATTTTCAATGGGAACTGAGGTAAAATTATCTCAGTTTTATCAGTTTACTTAAGAAATAGCAAATGAAAATTCTCTTGAAACTTGAAAGTGTTTTTTAGGATAATTTTTTATGGGAAATGAGGTGAAATTAATCCGGCTATTATTGGTTGCTAAAAGGATAGTTTACAAAACTTCTGATATATATTTCATAGGAGAATACATAAATGTTGAAAAATATTAACACTGGAACATAATGTTGGCATAAGGTTGAAAGTATTAATTTGATAATTTGATTTTTAAACCATCCTTATTGATTCATGCCTGATTTCTGTAATTAACATGTGAGTGACTTGTGAAGCTGTAGCCAGTTCTTCAGCTGGGATGGATTCAAACCTGTTATCACAAAAATAGGACAAAAAGGTGATAAGTGAATCAGCAGGACTTTGTGCTCTCAGATAACCAACTTGGTATCCTTTCTTTATCCGGCACATTCCATCCAATATGGTGGCCATCAAAGGCAGATGTTTTATTGCAGACATAAGCAGAAGACAAAAGTGAGAACTTTGATAACTGGAAAGTTTGGAGTCTTTTCCTCAGTATTTGCAAGACAGCCACATGTGACATCATGCATACAATTGCCAGATTGAAAGATTTGTAGAAAAATGCATACATTTACATTTGTTAATCAAAATTAGGCGATTTTGCGTGAATAGCAGATTTACATATCCAAGTGTAACATTTGTGAAATGATTGTTCGAATGCACCACTATTTAGCAACAGCTGAATGCCTCATATGTTATTATATTGTCCATGTACTTCTTCATCTTTTTAGTGGCAGACATTTGGCATTCATTTCCACAAGAGTTATTTAACTGTTAATTTTGATCCTTTTTACTGGCAACAAATGCTTTGGAGGTTGTGGAAGTGGTATTATCAGAAGATGTGTTTTTTAAGTAAATTAATTGCGGAATTAATGATAAGAAGCATCCTTTGTGCACAGTGTTGCATCATCTCTCCCAAGAATCACAAGTGATGTACTGCTGAAAATAGCCAAACATTGTACAAGTAAAGTGAATGAAGATGACAAAAATGACACGCCAATGTTAACCCTCGAAAGACTGCTAGGAATTTACTAACGATTTGTGCCACTACAGGTGATCTGAGTGAACTTTGCAGAGAGATAGAGAGAGGAGTCTTTGCAGCTGCAAGTTATTTATTGCAATGTAAAGTTCTTTCACACATGGGAAAGCTCAAGTTTTCTGGCAGTGCATTATCACTTCTTGTAAAATTTCTCACATTTCATTCTGTGATGTTGTTCATGGAGTGAAATCATAGCACATACTTTAATTCGCCCATGGTTGCATTGTGGGACCATATGTTTACTTCAGGTTGAGAATGCATACATGTATGTATGTATATGCATGTTAATACTACATGCATGGTTATACTCCATGTATTCATGTATATTTTGTTGCTTTGATGCCTACGTGTATGCATTGAAGAAATCTTACTGATGCTAATATTGGGGGGCTGTATGTCACTTGAATCTTCATGTCCCCCGTTAGATTCTCTCTCTGGAGAGTTTACACTGGTCAAGAACAGCTTGAGCCATCTGGAATTCTAATTACTAATGTTTATAGATCATTGACCAGCCCTGATGGACACTGGTCAGTAGTGGCCTGTTATCAGCTGTTCTGTTTAGACATGGTGTATTTTTTATACAGGGGTTTTCTTGTAAGCATATATACAGTAGTATATGTGTGATAGTATACCTCACAGGCTGTCAGTAGAAAGCGGCTGGGCCAGCACTAGGGTGCGATAAACTGCCAGAGAGTGAGCAGGAACTTTTGGAGTCAAGTTCAAAGGTGATCTCCACTTCTTGATAATGTTCAAAGAGGGTTTTCTTGTCTTCCTGTGGAGACTAAGCTGGAACAACAAGGCCCTGTTGTGATGCGGACCAGTAGGACACTGGAGGACAAATGATGTACAGATAACAAGCAGGCATCCCCAGTTTGCTGCTTTCATCAGGAGTGCATAAAGCTGTAGTAGTTTTATTTAATGATTTGAAATGTTGTGTTCAGAGATGTCCTCAAAATACTAGAATCAAATTTGAATAAAATTACCACATATTGTCCTCAGGAATCAGAGAAATACGATAAAGGCCATTCCTGGTTGATCACTGTACATTAGTGCGGCAAGCATTGCATTATTCTACCACAATACCTCTACAAATGGCATGCTGTTGGATTTAACTCCCATCTGTCTTGGTGAATCAGGGTTAGAATTTCTTATAAATACATATATATGTATGCTTGTACCAGTTTTCAATATTACTGATAATATTCTCTAGCATGAGGCCTTTAGTTGTACATACGTGTCTAGACAGTAGTGAAGGCGGACATGACTGTGGGTTTGGTGCCTGATGAACATGTAAAGCTGGGTTATGTCAGACTCTAGCCTCTTGATCTGCACACACCAAAAGTTGATCCAACTGGATTGCAAAGGTCAGCATTCTCTAGTACTTTACCAAAAATACCTTGGTATCCTTGTTTAGCGGGCCAGACCTCATAGCTGCAGCAGTTTTGTAAAGGCTGCCTGCTGGCGGGGTAGATTTGACACCAGGGCAGGCTGCAGCTGTGATGTTTATGCACATCTGCTTCTATGAGTTACATAAATTCATAAACTTTTCCAATGTAAAAGAACTTGCATGCTTTTTTGAATATTTTTGTAATTGGGACTTAATAACTACACTTGAGAGCTTTGTATAAAGTATAATGGAATCATCATCTCTGAATGTAGACTGCTTTGAGAATAAATTATGTTTATTTGCAACATGGAAGTGTTCGGTAAGGTTGAAGAATAGCAGTGCATAATCGTCGTTTTTACTGGCGATACCCTTGAACCTTGACACAGTTATAGGTAAGTACATGTATTCTGTTCCTCAGTTCATGTCTCTTTAGCTCTGCCTTGATATGTTTCAAAAGGTATATTTATTATGTATATTTATATAAAGGCATTTATTGTGTTGTAAGAAAGGTGTGCTAGTGACCTGTTTTCTTGGCATATAGGTCATTTATTTTGTAAATCTTGGTCAAGGTGATTTGAAGGTCAAGTGATGAACCCCCTCTCCCCCACTCCCACTGTGTACCGCCACAGTTTTTCTTGCGTCTTTCCTCTCCATTTTTCTTTCATTTTTTTCTCTACCAAATTTTACCTCTTCATGCTTTTATCAGTCAAGTGAAGACTAGGAGTAAAGCTTAACGATCAAGCCTTGCAGTTTGTATTCAGTAGCGTAAGTGATTACAAACACAGCCTGTGCATGTTGTCTGTGATGAAATGCGAGGCATGGACCCATCAGTTCCTCATCCAATCTAGATTACGCAAACAGGGAAGCTGGCATTTCGATGGCCTGCTGCCAGCCAAGGCACCAGTCTGTTACACCAGTTTCTGCTTATCAATGAGCGATGTATCATGTGTAATGGTGGGTAGATAAATACATTACTGGTTTGTAATGAACCGGTAATATGGATTAAAAATGTAAATGTTTACAGCTTAGTGTTTTGTTACTCAAAGATATCACTGGTGAAAGTAGCCAAGCGTTAAGATGTTCCATTTGTTGGTTTATTCTTGTTCTATGTTATGTAAAAACGTTTATATATCTTTTATATTTAAAGATTCAAAATCAAGAAACACCAGTAATTTGCAGTGTTATTCAGAGGAACAATTGCTTTTGATCTTCTGGACCACTGATTTTCTAAAGTTGAAAAAATAATGATTGACAACCATTTTACATGTATCTTTCTGGATCAGCAAACATTCGTGTCATTCATCAGATGACACTAGGAAACGTTGTTGTTTAGATAGCTGATGATGGTACCATCAAACTGTCTCTGTACATTGCCATTGGCTCATGGGAATCGTGGGAAAGTTTCTCTCTCCTCCAGGTCTCAGTTCGAGAAGAGCTACTAGAACAAGTTTGCATGCCTCTGCTGAACAATTTGTGATGAAGCCAGATAGTCAAAGCTAATATTATCTTGATCTCATAGGACATCAGGTAAAATTTGTGGTGACGGCCATGACATAGGGGTGTACAGTCTATATTTATAGTAAGCAAAGTCCTGTCATCTGTGTGCTTATTGACGTTATTTTCATGTTTTCACAGGAAATGTGTATAGTGGCTGTCAGCAGAATGGTTTAAACAGGCATTGACTTTTTGCTACTGTGTGTGGAATGGCTTGGAAATTGCCTTAGGACTCACATGCTTATAATTCTCATGATGAAAATATCATTGAACAATGTTAACATTGAATAAATTATTGCATTATTGTAATCTGGGCAGCCAATCATTTGTATAGGTTAATTCTGTAATATACCTGATTGGTCAGTACATTGTGAGCAGCTTGTGTCCAACTAATACATGTGTAGAGTAGTCGCTTTTGAAACCGTGGTTACCAAGATGGCATTTTATTGATTAATTTATTATGGAAACAGCTAATGAGTATATTTGCATAGTGAAATGTGTCTTGGCATATTTTCAGCAAGTATTCCAGCTAAAGTTCCGTCTTTGCTCTTTTCACTTATGGTAGTTAAGCTTTATAATGTAAGCTTGAGTCACCAGAGAATTGCCTTGTTGATTACTGCACTAAGTGACCCCAAACACCTTCTGCTTCTAGTCTATGGGAGGAGCACTCGGTGCTCGCTAAGTGCATATTGGAGCAGCAACAGCAGCTTGTAACTGAACCTGATTCATCTGCAGAATTTGAGATATCCCAGATCCTCTGACATTTAATTTGTGATAATGTGCTTAATTTGGCATTAACCCCTTTTTATCTGAAAACATGGAAATCTATTTTAGTGCCTTTGTGTCATGCTAAGGTCCTTGCATATGTTGAATGGATGGTTTTATGTTTGTGAAAAGTTTATTGTGTTTAATGCAATCAAGAAATTAAGTAGGAGTGATGTAGTCTTGTCATCTGGTTGTGTTTCAAAACTTGATTCTGAAAGAGTTTAACAGTTTTATAGTACATTTATGTTCTATATTTATTTATTTATTTGATTATTGTTTTGCCTGGAAGTGTAGGTACAGTGTTGTACAGTGTTGGTGGAAGTGTAGGTACACTGTTGGTGGATCAAACAGCGAAGTATCAGAGTTGTGGAGGTATGACCTGGTGAAGTGAGGAAGATGGTACTACAGTGTTGGGCTCCCCTCTGTGGCTAATGTCTTTTGAAGGTGGTTACCATGTGGTTATGAAGCTACAGATTCTGGCCCAAACTGTCCGGTCTGCTTAGGGCATTTGCCATACAGACGCAAAACAAATTTCAAGCTCAATTATAATGCATGAAGATATATTTGAGAAGATTCACAGTATTAAGAATGAGTTCAGCAACAAGTGTGGACAAGGAGTGCTGAATATTGTGAGGTATTTATCCCAAGTGTATGGCTGTTCATTAATAGCGCAGGGCTGATTCTTACCTTTTTTATGCGAAGTATTAAAACTGGGGAATGTTTAAAGGGAAGGAGAAGCATGACATAAATTATATTTATTGTTGTCATTGCCACGCGACATTCATTATTTTTTGCCCATCATCTGCTGGTATCCACAAGGATGCTGCTCTTAATTCTTGCACGTTTCGTTTAAAGGAATGAAGTGCGTTTGCAGAGACTAAGCTCTCACCCAGCGCTAAAGTCACGTTGTGTTTTCAAAGGTACCGCATTTCATGGTTTCTGCCTTTCTGTGTCGAAAATAGGTATCTGTTTTTCCCAGGTTTTATCCACCAGTGTAAGTTTTAAACTTAGAGATGATGAAACTGGATGTATATACATCGGATAGTGTTACCAGATGTGTACATTGTATGCCAAGATTCAGGATATGATAGACATTAAATGCCCGAGGCTAAGTGTTAGGGCTGGAGGGGGTGGGGGGGGGGGGTGGAAGAGGTTGACAGGACATTCCTGCGCCTCTAAGGACATCTGACACCCTCAATACCTTTCATCACTGCTAAAATTATGAATTATTAAGTTTCATTTCCTCACATCCACTTATTGAAAGGAAGTAGGGGCTTTTTTTAGCCAAAGAATTTTGCCTTTCTCAACCAATTCATTGTAATGATATGTTCAACTATATTTTTGATAAATGTCTCCAGTTTTGTATAAAGTGCCTCACTTGGTTTATGTGCAAATCCAGTATATGACTAGGACTTCAAACAAATTTGTGAAAGTTTTGGAGGGAAATGTGTTTCAGAATTACATGTAGGTAACATAAACTGTTTGTGTTTCTGGAGAATTCCGTCAAGAAATTTAAGAATACTCTGCAGCTAACTTAATGAGGGCTAAGCATATCAGTAACTTTACATAAGCTCAAGATGAATGTACAAGGATACTGATTGCACAGTTTATTGGTGTAAATGGGACCAATTACAGGTCATCTAAAGAGTCTGTTTATTCAGGTGTGATTAGTTACATAACAGCTTTCCTGATTGATCATTAGAGAGTGGCAATGAAGTTACAACAGCCACTGAAATGTAACAATAGGCTGTCAATTAGAAGAATCACCAGGAAGAGACTGGTTTAAACTTTACTTAAAATCAACCTCCCCTGTGTACATAAAACAGTTGTAAAAGCTTCCCACAGTAGGGAACAGAGTTAAAGCCAGAAATATAAAAAATTTGACACATTTGTTACTCCATTTAAATTATACACAAGTAGTGTAATTCTGAAAAACACCAGCGTCATTATGCAATATTTCAGCAATTTATTTATATGACAATTTAGTCATAATAAAGCTTATGTTTTTCGAAGTTACACTACTTTTGTATTACGTTAACCTTATCAGTGGCACTACAGGATTTCCATTTGCTACATGTAGCTTTGCCAAAGTGGAGATTTTTGCATTTATAACATTTAGTCTTATTTTTCTGTATTTAATTTCTTGTTACACATCATAATCCCATATTTATATCTTATAAATACATGTACTGAGTTACCTTGTATTTGATGTGATAGATTCTGAAGGCACCTGCAGTTTTCTTTTTTGTATTGATTACGTATAAATGTTTTCTCCCTAATCTGCTTCATTTACCAAATTGCTCATCATTATCTCTTCTGTTTGACAAACACCATAAATGAAGTTTTGGTGTTTTACGCCATACTCAAGAATATTTCACTTTTACGATGGCGGCAAGCATTATGGTGTGAGGAAACCGAGCAGGGCCAGGGGGAAACCCACAACCATCCGCAGGCTGCTGGCACACCTTCCCACGTACGGCTGGAGAGGAAGCCACCATGAGCTGGACTTGAACTCATGGCGAAAAAATTGCTGAATGGAATATTTGAAGTATAGGCAGTTTTTTCAGCAAAACTGTCTGGTGCTTTAGTATGACAATAAAGATATCTTATTGTTACTATATTCTCATATGCCTGGGTTGAGTATAATAAGGAGAAGGTTTATATTTGGACGCCACAGTTTGCCACAATTTCACAAGTTTGACAGTTTAGACATTTGATATCTCCACCAGCCTGTTCCTGTTGTAATAGAGATAGCAGCCTGTAATAAGATGACCACTGCAGTGTTCAAACAGGAAGCACTGCCCAGTAGTCACTGTGTGGACACTAAAACAGCTGGGATGGTCTGGCCAATTGACCTGCTGTTTGGCCATGTCCATCTCTGATAATGGTCAGCAAACTGGACAGCAGCATATGTCCTGATAGCCAAAGCAAACCAGAAGTACAAATTGACAAAAGCAACATCGGAATCCTGACCATAAGTTAGAGGTGTGAGCATGTGTTAGAGATGGCCATGGTTTGTATTTGAGGGTTGTCAAAACGCTGGCTGCTGGAGGTAGGAAACATCTGGTCTCTGGGCCTTAGCATCCCCAGTGGGGCTAAGGCACACATGTACCCTGTCTCTACCCAATCATATCACACTCTATCATGCAGCAGCCATGTACATGGAGACATTCTCTTAGATAAGGGGGCCCACTTAGGAATTTCTTCATATTGCATGGTTTCAAATTGGAGTTCCTAGTTTGTTCAGTGATTTCATGGTTTTGTGTGAAGCCTGCGAACTGTGTTGAATCAGAAGAATGCTCCTGAAAATAATGTCATCTTTAACATACTTGTTATGATCATACAATTGTTGATCAAGAATGCTGTCATCTTTCTGACAATAAAGTCATTGATGTTAATCATGTTCCTGAGAATAATGTTGATCAAGGATATTGACTCATTATAAAGATGTCAGTGATTTTCATCATGTTCTTGAGAATTGTGTCCATGTTAAAATTGATATAAATTATTGATCATGTTAATGAGAACAAGAAAAGTGCTGGCTCTAAACAGGCCCCAAAATTCAAACATTTGGTAAAGAAATTATATAAGCTGATTTCCTGTCATTGTTTTCACTTCACTTTTTCCCCTATGTTATAGTAAGAAGCGTTTCATATATTACACCCAACAGCTGTCACTTGGATAAAAAAGGAATACTGAGAGGTACTGTATACATAGATGGGACAAATTTTGCCTTTCTTGTTTGGATATTTAAAAAAGATGCATTTTGTGCATTGCCTAACTTCAGCACTTTGCTGAAAATGAGACATACTATAGACAAGATAATGTCTTTCACTTTAGGGCACTGTATTTGAGACTAAGGAGAACAGTGCCCCCTCATGAAGCCCCCCAGTTCCAGATGTGAGGGTTGTGCTGTGTTTTGCAAGTTGGGAGGTGATGCCAGGCAGGAGGCCTATGACAGTGACTGTAACCCGAGACTTGTGGGAGAGAAGATGGAGAGACAGCCCAGCTCTGCCAGCCCCCCTTTGCTATCTCTTCCCTCCCAGTACATCCCTTCTCTCCAGCATCATTATCACAGCCCTCTGACAGAATATTATCAATCGCTCTTTTGTCAAAGGAGGTTCTTAAGGTTGGTGGTTGTGTGAGAGAAAAAAATGAAGGGCAGTGAACTCTTGCTATCTTCTGTTTTTGTGACCAGATTTTGTCTTTGTTTTGCTTGGCCTTTCGTCTGAACCATCACTGATACAAAGATTGTGTTTCATGATACTGCAGTATTTCCAAGGATGGTCCATTTCAGTTTGTTAGTCTGGTGGACCTTTTCTATAGACTCTTTAGAATTGTGTGGACATGCTAATTTTTCAATACTTCAGTACCTGAAATCTTTACTTCTCTTTTAATATGCATATACATATATATAACTTGAAGCAGGTCTGCAACACAGTGAACAATTGTGTAGATAACCTTTTAATGCAATTTTGTAGAAACTACTACTATTCAGTTTTACCTTCTCTAAATTAAACTCACCCTAACTTTAAGCTCGTAAATAAAATCTGTTTAAACTTAAAGCCTTTGTACTGGGTTGATGTGACCCATGGTGACTTGAGGAGTGGAGCCTGCCTGTTAAAACCTATTTATATTAGGCAGGGAGGACTCCTGCACTGTCTCAGAGGGACAGTTATTGTCCCATCAGCCCTGGTCTTATCAGACCTGTATCACTAACAGCTGAAGGAAGCTGCTCCAGGATTGTTTTCCTCCCTAATCAGTCTATAATCTCCCCCAAGAGCCTGGTCTATCCATGTAGCTCTAAACTGGCTAACCTGTATACCAAAAGAGGAGGCTCACTTGTGTAAATCTGCAAGGGATTTTCGCTTCTGATCGGAAGGTCATTTACGCAAGGCCAGGATGTCAAACCCAGGCTGCTTGTCTAGCCTTTTTATGCTTAAACTGTACCAGAACTTTACCAGAACTTGTCTAAGGATGGGTGGACTTAGGTGACTCTGTACAAGAAAGTTTCTTAATGTCCTGAGCAAAGCTTAAGGGATCTGCAAGGAGCAGGTGGTACAGCATCCTTTATATTGCTGACTTTATCTATCAGGAATTATCAGGCTTGGTTTGTCTGCAGATAGTCCAAAGTGGGAATGTCCATCTGTGTTGATAATTTCAGAAGGACTTGTCTGTCTGACCCCTAATTAGTGCCCCTTAGCCAGTAATAAATGTGAAGAGGGCAGAGCTCTCCCCTCACAGTCCCCACACCTCTCACCATTAACATATCTCCACTCTCAACAGCTGCTAACAGAATGACAAGTTTATTAGGCCTGGATTCCTTGGTCCAGTGGGAAGCAGAATTCTCTAGCTGGACATACAAGACTCTGCTGGCATATTGGCTGAGGACTTTCTACCTAAAATGACCTAAAATTTTCCTCTATTAAGTTGCTTATATTCCTGAATCTGAGACTTCTGTGGATTTTAGAAAATTGTGGTGGGGGGGTGGTTGAATGATACCTTACTGGAAAAATGTGAGTGTCATAGCCAGAAATAATGTTTAATGACATTTATTTGCCTCTAAAGATGCACTTTTTTGGACAAAATTTCATTTACAGAATATTATGCTAGTCAAATATATACCTCAGTGTTTTTGACCAAGTATGCAGTTCTGTGCAGAGGAAAACTCTAATAAGGAAAAACTATGCCTGCCAAAGAACTGTGAGACATGTCATGTTGGGGGATGGGGGAAGGGATAGCTGAGTTTATCGGTGTCTTTAGGGACAGTTCCTTGATGTGTTTATTGGAATGGATGGTTTGAAGACTTTAGTAATCAGTATATGATGTGTTGAAACATGTACTTCAGGTACTGTGGAGCGATTAGGGAGTGGGGTGCGATTAGGGTAGGGGAGTTGTAGGTAAGGAGTTCTAAGTTACACAGTTGACCACAGTTCTCCCTGTAGGGACTAGATCCCCCACCCTTAATCTGCACCTCTTACATATGACTAGTGTTGATGTCTCCCACAGAGTTAACTGCTGCATTTGGCTGGAATTCCTCAGCTGAATTTTTACCGTCTCTGACAAACCTTTAACAGTCGTTGATGTTGTAAAATGTGACCCTCTTCAGATTCAGTTTTCGTCCTGACCACTGACGCCGACTCCCAAACAGTTCTGGAGCCTTCTCCACTCCAAACTTTTCAATCATCCTGGAACAGTGTTTTGTAAACAGTTCTTGCTCAAAATGTATTACATTACAAAAGTGTTTTTTCTGTTGGTTTCTGTAGGGTTGTGTGCTTTTTGTTTGTTTTGTCCATCCCCTGGCACCCTCTGTAATGCAATGTTTTAATTTCCATCACACTTAACTACACGTAAGTTAAGGCTGACCTTGAAGGTACACAGATATATATATAGGTGAGTGACTAGCATCCCTGTCCTGCGTAGTTAAGGACCAGTGTATCTGGCCAGATGATGGCTGCTATCAGTGACCAGAGCTTCAAAGATTGCAGTCCTCTACATACCACTACCCCAACTACCTTTAATGTGTCCATTGTTATACAACATTTGACCTCATAACAGTGGAACTACGTATGCTAGCTTGTATAATGTTATAGTTAATGACGATAGTAACCAACACACAAATTTTGGTATTGAGTAGTAAAACCATGGTTAGATGTAGATGTAATATAGACTTGCTCATATGTGGTTAAGTCACTAGCATATGGATGCTCTAAGGATTAATTACACATTAGTATTCAAGATTAATGTGTTAAAAGTGTTCATTGAAGAAAGATATTTCATATGGTATTTATATGAGGATTTAAACCAGTAAATTGTCTCTCAGTGTTCATGTACCAAACAAATAATTTCAAAAGGTTGCAAGAATGTAAAAAAGAAATGTTTTTGAAAAAAAGTAATGGATAAAACAAAAAGTGTTTGGAGAACATATATTTGTAATAAACAAATGTGTAAAAAGTTGAAAGCTCAGCAAAACTTGTCTTAAGTCCATGGACTTCCCAGTTCCCAGTAGTGCTATGGGGTAGTTGTGTGTTGTAATGATAACGGCTGTTGGAGTACTCTGATTCCGGGCCAAGGATCTTTAGCCTGTGATCTATTTCCAAGCAGCAAATTTCACCTGGTGGAGAAGTGTTTTTGCCAACATAAGCTGGCAATAATTATGCAAGCAGAGTTTTTGAGATGCTTCATTAACGCTCTTCTTCTTGGAATCTCATTGGCTGGCTGACAGATGGTGAGTGGTTTACTGTAGCATGCCTGCTGCTGTACATTGATGTGTTTTTCACTTTAATGTTAACTTTGTGCTGGTAATATGTGAGGATATTTTGGAAGCGCTGCAGGGGAGGAAATGTATTAATTTGGAACTTGAAGTGAAGCTGTTGTCTGAAAGACTCTTAAATCTTTATAAACCTTCTTTAGGCTAAACTTTTGGGTTCTTCCTCTTTCTTGAAAAACTGGAATTTTAACACATCTGACAATGTTAGGCACGTGTATGGAGATTGTTGGATTGTTGAAGACCGGTGTTTTTCTTTCGGTGATTCTGCAGATTTGGCTATGAGTGTGGGAGTGAGTTTCTAACAATAAGATATAATAGATGGACTTTATAGTGACGAAAGCACTCATTGATTTTGGACAGAATTATAGCTAACCTGAAGTTGATATTTTTATCTTCTTCGTTGAACCCTCTGATCTTGTCACTTTTTTGTATATCAGAAAAAGGTGTATGTGGACATTTACAGTCAGTATGTGCGTCATAGTTGTCCGAGGAAGTAACAAAAACAAAAGTGCCAAGTTCTAGATAAGGAATGAAGCGATAGATAAATGCTATTTTAATTGTGATGTAGAGAGAAGAAAGAGACATGAACTTGCTGTAATCAAAAGTCACCTTTGTGGAAAAAAACATATGTCAATAACAATTTGTGTCTATAAAGGTAAAACAAATATGAATATTTTCAGGTTAAATATAAAGGCTCAAGTGCAGTGTGGAATTGTTGGAGTATAAGTATGTTAACCTGCATGTATACCAGCAGTGCTCTGGTTGTACTGTTCTCACCTGATGTCTATGATATCACCTGCAGAAATATGTCTGGGGCATTAGTAACATAAAGCAGAGAAACCTGGCATACCGTTTGAAAAGTTGTGGTTTAGATTATGTCAGCAATCAGTGTTGGTCTCCATCTGAAACAGAAGTGACTGGTAGTTTCAGATATTTCAGGTATATTTCAGCCACACACTGCCTCACCCACGTATATGTCCAGATTTGAACAAACATGGTCAGGGAACATTATGTACATGTATCTCCAAGAATGGGAGCAAACATGGCAACATGTCAAATTTAAGGCTTCTTTGTCTCGAGTTGACCAAGTCAGTGGATATTTTGGCAATAAATACTTTTTGGGTGTGCTAAATGTCATAAATTGTGTCAGGTGTGTATTGATGGAAAAAATACGTTTTCTGTACAAATCTTTGATGATTTACCATGTCAATTTTCTGGGTACATTAGGTACAGCAGTCTATTATATAACTTTACTTCCAGTCTATGAACTGCCATCAGGAGTTTTTTAAACATAAAATATAAAGTGCATGTAACTGCAGGTTGGAAATGAAATTATGATATGATTTTATATACTCACCAAATATCCAGAATAATCAGCATACCTGTATTTAAATTGTTCAAGATTTTGGTTTTGAGAAAGTTAATGTCATGAATTTTTAAGCAAAGCTATACAAATCAAGTTTCACATCATAAACATAATGTAATACTTACAGAAAACTTTCCTGTCGTAAGACTTGTAGTCATTTAACTCACTGACATTAGTAATTAGTTGCCTTGAAGTGGAAGCAGTCAGAAGTGTCAATCAATTGTTCGCCCTTCAAAATCTTTAAAATTTTTCTTTCTAATATTGGTTTCTATATCCTATTCGTATTACATTTCAGTGTTGAGTTGTTTGTTTGTTTGTTTGTTTGTTTTTTTCCTTTTGTTTTTTCTTTTTTTTTTTGCTTTTTTTTGCTGAAATTCATCAGATTTTTTTAGACACATATGAGAATTTACTTTCATACACACCTGTAACAAATATTTCACCAACATTTACCATACCTTTGGCATTACAATGCAGATGCATAGCTGTGTGATGTACCCGTAAGCAGTTACCTGTAAGCGTCAAAGACTTTCTTTTGTGGCAGCTTCTGTACAAAGTCATTGATAATAGGCTCTTTGAAGCGACATTTACATGTAAGTTAAAGAACAGCTGTTTTACATAGATGCTGTTGCCATGGCCACGGAATAACGCTCCCCTCATGAACAGCTGAATCGGCTGTCAGCTTGAGTGTAAGAGATCTGTTTATGTTACCCCCTGGCATAAATTACCCACTAGGTTTCTTTATTTTCCCTTACCCAATGCCCTGTTACATCTCCAGTGACAGGGGCCTGGGGTACAGAAAACCAGGTCAGCTTTTTTTATAGCCGACCATGAAACTGTTACAACAACAACCCTTAACAGCTACTGTTTCTGGTTATTTATATCCTACAGTATTTTAGGACTGATGTCCTGTAATAAACATGTATCTCTTGCAGAAACTGAGGTAATTTGTCTGTCCATGTGTTGTTTGAGTAAACAACTGGAACATGCAGATTGCATTCAGTCTTACGCCAGAAGGCTTGTGAAGACATAGGTGTAAGACAGTAGGGTTTTCATTACCAGGCTAGAAAAGTTTTCATCATACGTTCTAATATTACCTTTCATAAACTATCACCCTGTTATGGATTTAATTTGTATGTTAAATAATTATTGAAACCGTCCAAAATTATGTTCTATAAACCTCACTCCCATTTTATGAATAAAAAAGTTAGCAATATATATCTTTAGATACCAAATAATTGTAAAGAATGCACCATGCTATGAACAGAAACAAAGATGTTCCAAAGAAATGCCTACAGTATATAAAGACGAACATGCTTGCCGCGTGCTATAGTAACATAGACTTCTCACGTAAACTAATAGTATGGACATTTAAAGTGTGAAGGAGAATGGTTATACATTTAAAATGGACAATGAAAATCAGCTGGATTTATTACCATGAGATAGTAAGATTGGTGTAAGAGTTGGCTCTGGTTGTCAGGATTTCTTCAACTGTCCATAGTTATGCTCCAGCTTGGCACAGTTAACTAATACAGGGTTGTCTTCGCTACTTCAAGCCCTGATCTTCATGAGATACCCTGGTAATGCACAAGAGTGCTATGTGATAGGAGAAGCAAAGCTGCTTTGTCTATAAACTGTGTAGTTGATGATAGATCATAGACTAATCAAGCTCTGTTGTATGTATATAAAACCTGACACCCTTGTGTCCATCCACATTGCACTCAAAGTGTAAGCATGTGGCAGGGTGCCATGCTGGCTCCAGTTTTGTAATATCATTGACAGCCACTTTGTTCACTGATCATGGTTACTGACAGACTGACTTCCTTGTTCATTTGCACCTTCACACTTGTTGTTACATACGACTTGTGCCAGATTTTGCTGCAAGCGTAACTCTGACAGGGCAATGGTTATGCATTTGGACTGTGTGTACAGTTGAACAGAAAAGGTGTTTTTTTCGCTCCTCAGTTGTCCATGTACATGTATTCCATGCATTGTAGAGACACAGCAACAGACTTTCTGGATAAAAATGCCTTTTTCCCATCATTATGTGTAAATACTCCCCATACATGGAATACTTTGTAGAAATAAATATGTTGTGGGTAACAACAGTTTTATTATGTTTTCCTTGGAGAAATATATATCAGTGTTGACTTCTAGTCTGCAACAGTTGATGAAACAAGACTAGTGAATGCTGCACATATACAGGTATCATGAGAGCAAATGGCATGTTCATTGAGAGATGGAAATAGAACATCGAACCAATATTGTACTTGTCAGTTTGAATGAAAGCTCTCTGTTGACACACTTATCAGAAAAAGTTAGATGGTGCATAGAGTTGTAGAATTAACCTCAATGATCATTGAGCTTAAGGAAGGAGAAAGTCTGGCACTTTGCCAAGTCATAGTATCAGGGTGTATGGTGTATACTGTTTTACTACATGTATGTTCTGTTTTCCACTGCAAACATTTTAGAAATTTTGTTACTTGATTTACAATGAATTTCATTACAAGTCATGAACAGGCTCTTATCTTGAGCTTCAGTATACATCTTCTCTCGGCATGGATTAGATTTAACCAGTTTTGAGTTGATAATAACATAATGATTACATGTATGTCTTATTTTTTACTTCCAGAGATTCTACTCCTTGATATTACAAGCATGGCACAAGGTGGATGCAGCAGACAGTCGTAAGTACCAGTCTTAACTCTTCACTGTCTAATTATCACGTGCATGAATGGGGGTCACTTTCTCATCACAATATCCATTATATGGTGTCCATTATGACCCATAAAAGGAGACCATGGAAAATCGCCAAGTAAGGTTGTTGTCCAGTTAAGATGCACCATAAATGACCTAAAATTGGAACCAGTTCTGTATTGCTTACTTTATGATTCAGAGAGGTTTTACAAAGCTGTTGTGAGGTTTCCATGATTTTTTTATAGGATGATATCCTACAGGGAAACTGTAAGTTTCAGCGTCAAAAATAATATTGTACGACATAAATTTGCCTTGAAAAGTGCATTTTGTTGGATGAAATTTTAACTCATTTACCGAAAAACATATCAAGTTTTTGTGATAATGGTATAATAGTAGGAGAATGGTTTACATATTTTCTTATATTAAATGTTCATCATTCTGGATCGTTGTCATACAACACATCCAGGATATTTTGTATGGAAACCCCCGGCAGAGCCCCATTTGTGGGTAACAGTCAATGTTACGATCAAAACTGATACTACTACAGATGTAAACTGAAGAAGGCTGTGTATGCTCAAGTAAAATGTGTTCACCTGGCTGGACAAGTGGCTATTCTGAAGCCAGAACCACCCACAGTTTCCAGATAACAGACCAATTGAGAGAGTCATCAGGGTTTGAAGACTGGTCGTTTTCCCTCATCTGGGCATGGATTCCCACCACTTCAATACATCCAGAGATGTTACACCATGGGTTGTAGGCATGCTGGGTGGTGCAATCAGAGAACAATTCTAAATGGTGCTGAAACAGGGTCAAGTCTGTCTGGACCAAAGGTTGACCATGAGCTGGTACTGATGGCCCATTTACCTACTGTGCTCCCTGTAACTCTCTGTGTGAATCCTGGCAGTTTCCAGGGGCTCTGCTGAGAAGCGTTCTTACTGCCAAAGGGATGTAGAGCCGAATTGGGTATATACCTCACCAACATGGCGGAAACATTTGTTCCTCGCTGTAACTGTTCTTAAACAGCTTAAAACAGGCCGTTATAAAAATTCTGATAAAGGGCGTGACTCTTTTCTGATGCAGATCTGTTGTCTAAATTTTGTATTATCATATGGTAGGAAATTGTGTGAATTTTCATATCGTACTGTGTTAAACATTCCTCTCCTTGCTGTTAGTATACATCTATGCAAAGGTGGTCAAATTTACAAAGGGATAGACCTCAGACTTACACATATTTGTATATTTTTTCTCCTTTGAGCTTCCAGTATTCATTTTGTCGGCTGAAAAAAGTGGCCTAACTTACTTACCTGGTTTAGACTAGATTACCAGTTCTTTGTTCGTTGAATGACTGGTCATCACCGCACACCTGCCAGCTTGTGGTAGCCAATCATATTTCTCTGTTTCCCTCCAAAAAAACAGGCTGTGTCAATGTTGCGTTGGTCTTCAGAACAAATTACGTTATAGACGAAGCAGAAGGTGAACAGGTTGAGGAACTGGTGGTGTAGTTTTAGGTGCAAGCGCACCCTTCATAGACGTGTTTATTTGCTCTGTGATGATATGAACTGATGTTTGTGTGGAAGTTTGCCAGCTCTTCACCAGATAGTGGACAAAAACTAACAATCTTCAGTCAGTACGCAGCATTCAGCTTCTGCTAGTGTTCAACGAAGTACTAGAATGTTGCTCATTGAATTTAATTCTATAGGCCCTGTTCTGTCTTTTTCCTAAATTCACTACAGTATTATATTGGCAGTAATATTTTATGTCAGAAGATGTCTCTGTGGGTATCATTCTATTGCATCATGTCAGTTCAACTTTGTAACGTAATTTATAAGAACTGTGAGTTTTAAATAAGACTGCCAGCAATTCCCTGAATTGTAATTTTAGGGGAAATTTTGTATACCAGTAATTCATTCCAACAGTGATACAATTCATAAAATGAATTTTACATCTTGTCAAAGAAGTAAATAGTTTGCTGTCTTTGTCAGTGGTGTCAAAGAAGTCTGATATCTTATTTTTTTCACTCTGTCAAACATATCTGTTTCTTTTTGTTTTCTTTTGTTTTGTTTATTTGTTTGTGCATTGATTTGAATTGTGAAGAATGCACACCAAAGTATCTCCATGATCACGTAGGTGAATTATTTTCTAATTGATATTTTTTAACTCAGGCTAATTCATTGCTCCCATTTTAGTGACATTACATATAGGATACATGTGCTCGTTCTTGACTTACTAATAATACTGATTCCCTGGCCTGCAAACAACCTGCTGGGCCCTGTAATACTGGAGCACATCTTGTCCTGTGCTTCAATATTTTCAGTATTTTTTATAGTAAGCTAAAGTAAGCCTTGCTTTTTTAGAGAATGTCTGCATACTGTCCAGTGAAATGGCACAACTGTATATGAGATCATAAAGTTAGCTAATCTGCTCAAATTTTTGGCAGGGTGAAATACTAGTATTCAGATATGTAGGTGAAATGGTTAAAGAAGTACGATACTTTTGCCCAGATTTTCTTGAGCAGAAGTTGCTGACATACATAGACAGCTCTCTGACAGGTTGTGTTAGCTGGGCAACTGTTGAGGTACGCCACTGCTGACAGACAGGCAGAGGCCTGAGCTGTAGTTCCCCTCCCTCTTCTCCCTGCCCCCAGCGGGATTCTACTGTGGTCACTCTGGCCCCAGTCGTCCAGGTTAGTCTGGTCAGACTAGCAGTTGACCCCTGGTCTCCCTGCATCAAGTGTCAGGTTGTAATGCTCCACCTACAGACACACATACCTGACCAGGCACACTAATCACCTGTCGGGTAATTCCCTACAGTCAGTGACCCATTCTTCAGACCCTCAAAATGCCAAAGATTCCTGTAGATTTTCCCTGACATCCATCATTTATCAGACCTTCTGACCAAGGAGAAACTACTCATACTCAGGTCTGTAGTTGGTATATCTGACGCACTGGCCACTATAGCAGGGTATACTGTAGCACCGGCCACTATAACATGGTATATATGTAGCACCAGCCACTATAGCAGGGTATATCTGTAGCACCAGCCACTATAGCAGGATATATCTGTAACACCGGCCACTATAGCAGGGTACATCTGTAGCACCGGCCACTATAGCAGGGTACATCTGTAGCACTGGCCACTATAGCAGGGTACATCTGAAGCACTGGCCACTATAGCGGGCTACAGCACTAACTTAAATCTTTCTTTTCTTTCTGAATCTTCAGGATAGCTTTTCCAATCATTATAATTTCTTCTGCCAAAGCAAATTACATAGATTAATGTGTTAATACCAATTGAATTTGTACACTCCTCAGTTCTATAGTTATTTTAGGAAAGATATTCAAATGCAAGGACATTGTAACCTTAACCAAAGAGCTTATGTGATGACATATCGTATCCATGGATATGTTTGCACATTTGCAAAGTCTGTTTAAACTTGTCTGTATACAGTACATGTCCAGATCTACTTAAGTTCAATGTCTGCACATCACCAAGCCTACTAAACCTTGTACATACATCACCAAGCTGACTTAACTTTGTGTATAAATCACCGTGCTTACTTAACTTTGTCTCTACATCACCATGTCTACTTAACTTTGTCTCTACATCACCATGTCTACTTAACTTTGTCTCTACATCACCATGTCTACTTAACTTTGTCTGTACACGATAAAATCTAGTAAAAAAAAATGTGATGTACATATGTATTGAAGGATTCGTGTTATTCATTTGCATATTGATTGCCAATGTCTTCACCAGTGCAGCTATTGAGTCCCATATAGGGGAACAGCAGGATTACATGTAATTCTGTATGTACTGTCTGAATGGCGTTTCATAACCTGGAACTTCAGTTACAGTCACTAATCTGAAAGACCTTGGTATTGGAACAGTAGTATTCAGTAACTTAGTGAAATAAATTAAGAAGAATATGAAAACAAAGTTGTAAGCCACAACCTTTCTTTTGAGTTCTACTCAACATTGTCTTTTGTGTGTACACCGAATGCTCTGAGAATATTTATATGAGAAGTGTGAAATCAGCATTTAATCTGGATGCCAGGGAGATTTATACCATCCCACCAGACCATGAATTCAAGAAAGATAAGCATACTTATAAATACACTGCCAGATATTAACTCTCTCTTCACCCTTTTTTTGTTGCCATTGTTTCCTAACATGGCCTCTCCTGTTGTATTCTAAAGTAAAACTTTTGCATCTGAGTACTTAGAGTAGACAGTTCATTTTAGATTGCATCAGAATGGTAGCTTTTTATACAATGCTCATGTACTCAAGGGGTAATGGATTTAGTGGTAGCCTTTGAAATAAGGTGAATTTGCTTGGTATCTTACTTTCCCAAACATTTGCAAATGGAAAAAAATGACTTTGATAACACTTTATAGCATGCCCAACTTAAATTACAGAAATAGATCAATTGTCTGAATTTTATAATTTTATTTATAGAGTAATCAAAAATGCCTGGGTTGACAAGTTAACACGCATGATGATGTACAGTGTGTGTTCTTCAGAACCATCTTTAGAGAATTTAGTGCAGACCTGGTTTCTCCTAGTGTTTAGTGTAGGCCTGGTTTCTCCTCGTGTTTAGTGTAGGCCTGGTTTCTCCTCGTGTTTAGTGTAGGCCTGGTTTCTCCTCGTGTTTAGTGTAGGCCTGGTTTCTCCTCGTGTTTAGTTGAGGCCTGATTTCTCCTCATGTTTAGTGTAGGCCTGGTTTCTCCTCGTGTTTAGTGTAGGCCTGGTTTCTCCTCGTGTTTAGTGTGGACCTGGTTTCTCCTCATGTTTAGTGTAGGCCTGGTTTCTCCTCGTGTTTAATGTAGGCCTGGTTTCTCCTCGTGTTTAGTGGAGGCCTGGTTTCTCCTCGTGTTTACTACATCTGCTGCGTAACTGACAAGCTCTTCTTACCTAACATTTTGCGACTGCTGAGCTCTCTAATGCTGCTAACGCTCTGCTGCACAATGTGCTCTGACTTAGCAGCAAGTGTGAAGGAAGCCTGTTTTTTATGAAGATACGGTCTGCAGACTTCATGGCCTGACAAATGTTTACCATTGCTCTTCTGGCCAGGAATGGCAGCTTACATTCATGGTGATGTGCACACACAATACATATACAAGCATGTGCTACACAGAGTGGCTCAGAAATAAAATGTGCAATTACATGTAGAATCGGTTGAAAGTTGACAGGTAGTTATTTTAAATTTTAAATATTTGTTGAAGAGCAGCGAAGAGAAAAAAATCTACTTTAAACATTTACATCCACTCTCTGATAACTACAAAAGCATATCTCTGATCATTATGTAGACCCGTTACAATCATTACTTGGGCGTATCTCTAATCATTACATGTACTGTATCTCTGATTGTTACATAGATCATTACACAGGTCTGTCTCTAGAGGATCATTACATTGGCCTGTCTCTGATCATTACATAGACCTATTTCTGATCATTACAGGCCAATTTCTGATCTTTACCTGGGCCTATCTCTGATCATTACTTGGACGTATCTCTGATCATTGCATATGCCTATCTCTGATCGTTACATGGGCTTGTATCATTATGCAGGCATATCTCTGATCATTACATTGGCCAATCCCTGATCATTACATTGGCCAATCCCTGATCATTACATAGGCCTATCTCTGATCATTACAAAGGTCAATCTCTGATCATTACGTGGGCGTATCTCTGATGATGACTTGGGCCTATCTCTTATCATTACAAAGGCCAATCTCTGATCATTGCAGAGGAATATCACTGGCAATTACATGGGTTTGGATCTATACGTCGCCTGGTTTTGGATCATTGCATGGGCCTACCTCTGGTAATTACTTGGGCCTGTATCTGATCATTACATATGCCTGTCTCTGATCATATCACCTGACTGGCTCACTGGGCCTTATCAGGTGACCAATATTTCAAGTACAACTTCTGACACCACTCTGCCAACAAAATGGGAGGTTCCAATTTTACAGTTAAATCCAGTGAAGTATGTAAATATTATTTCCTTTATTTTTAAGACCTTGCTCAGGTATTTGAGTTACACTCCATATCCACAATGTTAGTAAGTACCAGTACCTTAACATCCCTAGTGACAGCATTAACACTCAGCATAATGTGACAGGAAAAATTTGTCAAATTAATTATAACTCGTTAGATTTATGTGTTTTCCTTTGAAAACCACTTGGTCTCCAGCGAGGGAACTCAGCAGGCATTACGTGAACACAGTATCAGTAAGGCAACCGACCTGGCAGGTAACAAATTCTGGCAGAAGGCTTCCCAACTATGCCTTTGTAGTAAACGTAGAGTGTGTGAAACCAAATAGGTCTCACTTAGATATTTGCCACCTGGCCTAGACCATTTGGGTTTGGACAGAGTCCAACAGCTAATTCCAGTTCTCTCCAGGATTTAATACAGGTTAATTCCACGTTTGTAAATTCCAGGCTCTTTTGCCAAAGTTCACACAATGAATTGCACTTTGTGATTAAAACCATTCTCGGTGTTTTACATCTAGATTCTGGTTTACTTAGGTTGGAAAGCCAGATTCAGTTCTGAATTTGTGCGTGTCTGAGAATTTAAAACAGGCACACTTGATACTCAGCTGAGTTTGGCTCAGACATGGAATTAACAGCATTAAAACAATGGAGCATTGAGATCTCCATAGAGCGTCACAAGTGAACAACACCAAACGGAAGTTCTATGGGGATAGTGAAGGAGTAACACAACCCAGAATCTCAGTACAGTATTAATACTGTGAATTTTTATTTTCAAGATCTGAACTAAAGCAATCCTGTCTTAATTCAGCAGCCTTGAAATGTTTCACTGTACAGTTGCTAAGATTTTTTGAGGAATTGGCTAAGAGGGTGTGGATAAAGGTAAGGGTCTTTATGTTTGTGAGTGGACAAAACTAAGGCAGATGTCCCAGTCACAGATGACCACACTGATGACCAGTGGTTAGCTGGCTTCACTGCTTCTGTATCAGTCTAATACACTGACCAGTCCATCACTTTAGGCAATGACCAGTGACTCTGTAACAAGCTGTGCAGAATGGTCACTTCAGTTCACATGGCTCACTGGGTACATCTTATGTCCTTATACATGGACAGTTGGTGGTCATTGTTATTCCTGTCAATGTACATCACTGGCATATGCAACATATAATGGAAACCGTTTTGAGTGAGTGAGTGCTTGGGGTTTAACATACTTAACAGTGTTTGAGTGAGAGAGTGCTTGGGGTTTAACATACTTAACAGTGTTTGAGTGAGAGAGTGCTTGGGGTTTAACATACTTAACAGTGTTTGAGTGAGTGAGTGCTTGGGGTTTAACATACTTAACAGTGTTTCAGTCATATGACGAGGAGGAGTCCTTCTGGTGTGTACTTATAGTGTTTCTTCTTGTGGCAGGGCGAGTCCAGGCTGCCAAAGTGCTGCCGCCACTGGAGCATCATGAGGAAAACACCAGACATGACACCCCACCCAGTCACATTATACTGACACCAGGCCCACCAGTCCTGTTTCCTTGTTCTAACCTCTCAATGCTGAGCGCCAAGCAAGGCAGCAACAAGTACCATTTTTAAAGTCTTTGGTATGACTTGACCCAGGCTTGAGCCTGAATCTCCCGGTCTCGAGGTGGACACTCTAACCAGTAGACCACCGAGGGGGGCGGAAACTGTTTTGAGAGTGCCTGATAATGAGATAACCAGTAATATTGCTGGTGTGTTACTGATACATCGAAATATAAATGATTATACTGATAAATAATACACAAATAAAACCTCATTGTTTTTACTCTTTTATGAATTGCCTATTTTATACAGAGACACTCTATTTTTCATGTAAAAAGGGAAAATACTATAATCAGAGTATGTGCATTCTAATGGGTTTTGTTTTCCCTCAAAGTTTAGGAACTTATTTGACATCTTAATACAATTATACTATGAGTTTGAACTATCTTCTTGCCATTTTCAGGGGATATGAAAAAAACACTAAAACATATGTGTACTTTCTTCCTTGTGAATGAATGATTATGGGTTAATAATCACATAACATAAATGTCACGTTTAAAAATCATAAAATTCAGGCTTCAGGGACCTGTTCCTGGAATCAGAAAAGCGATACATTTTCTCCTTGGGCTGGATGTAAATTGTGTGAATCATTGGAGGAGATGATGTTCTGTAGTTCACAGATGATGACCATGAAAGGATGCACACGTATCCAGTGAATGACCACATCCTCAGAACAAACCAAGCACACTGCTAATTCAATATTTATTGCATTCGTTTCCTGATCCATTATAGACCACTGTGTGCAGTTGCTGTTTATTGATTTTAAATGAAGTCAGTGAATCGTTGCAACAAATGTCGGCAAGAAGTGAGCAGATTAAATCAAGTGAATAAGAAATACTTCTGTTGTCTTTTGATGGTACTGGTGCATAGTTACCCCAGGTTTTAGTGGGTTCTTTGTGGTCATTCTTCATTTTATTCTGTTGATTTAATACTTCATTTGATATTAATGGTTAAGGCCACATGTAAAAAAGAATACTTCCAGAATAGGGAAACGTCTTTTTAAGTTTAAAAGCCATATATGTAAGTCGCCTTGGAGTCCACCTTGGTGGTGCATTCAATTGTTTAAGTACATGAATAAAGATATTTTTCCCCCTCAAGGTTGTGTCAGTGGAATATTAAGGAAATCAAAGCCACGTAGTAATACATATATATGAGAGGGGTTTTTACGGAGATCATTTTGGGGACTGAAGAACTTCATCAAGATGGACTGATTAACAAAAACAGAAATTCATGTTTTAAAATTTCTTTGAAGTGAACACATATACAAACTATATTATTTTTAGGAAAAGCATTTAAATGGAATAAAGGATGAGATATTGTTGTTATGGTGAAGAGTTGAAGAGGGTATGGCCGTTACAGCTGGCAGCCATTTGTAATGAGGGATGTTTGGACAGAACATCCGCAGGCTCAGCTAACCAAGCCAATTGGGATCTTCTTCACCAGATCAATGTTTTCTTTTACCTGATGGTTTTAATCCTGTCCTCAAAACTCACCAGCGTGGCAAGCATAAAGGATAGACAGATGTTTGGGAGATGCTACAGCCAAACAAACAGCACTTTAAGCAATTTGAACATTTTGAAGAGGAAAAATGTGTCTGTGTAAGGTTTTCATCTGAGTTGATTAGTCTGGTGTGAGTAGACGGCCAGAATGTACGGGGACCAGTAATGGTGAGCAGGCAAGGACAAGTCCTCACTTCATCCCAAACCTGGAAGCAATTTAACAGTGGCCACAGGGAGGTCCATGTGTCTGCCAGTGTCCGTTAAGTTGTATGTGTGCGTATATGTATCTATTGTTAATAAACAAGTCTATCACTGCCCCTTGCCTTTACATTCTGACTCCAGACAATTTATAAACTTGCCTGAGTGTCTGTGAGTAGAACAAACCAATCCGTCAATATCACGGCTGTCCAGGACTTGGACTGTGGCCAAAACCTGAGAATCTGCAGATGGGGTTGCGGTACAGGTGAAAACTCGAGGGTGAAACAGGTGTTGTGTGATTGAACAGAGCCATTCTCCAAGCTTAACCACATCAGTGGTAACTTACCTATGTTTGGGATGATATATGGTACAGTTTTAATGCCGGAATCAAAACAATGAGATGTCCAAATGATAAGACATGCATTGTTTAAAGTTGTTCAGAATGATTTGGCAATTATTATATATAATATTGATACACGGAATATATTTATAGATTTAGAGTGATTGCACCACAGGGTGATGTTGGATGTAACACAAACACAGAATTTCATATTTCTCAGTGGGATGTGACAAGGCTCAGTCTTGAAGCTAATGTTTTTTTTATCTGCAACAAGATTAGAAACATTTGCTGTGAATGAGGTGTTCCAACAAACTCTACTGCGCAGCTGTTATGTGGGTTTAGACAGAGCCTTATAGTTCATTATTATGTTTTATTATTTTTATTTTGTGATTTCTGTGAATTGTAGAGCGCGAAGAAATATTCAGTTATCTGGTTTTTATTTGTGTTAAACAGTCAAAATTTGTATGAGGAGCTATTATAATATGTCAACAATATCTGGAAAATTTTTCACCTGGTGCTTTTTATTTTTTTGAATATGAGAAGTAGCACATTGCACAGGATAACTGCTGCATGTTTGCACATCAGCATAAAAATACAGGAGGAATTGATCTGCCATCTGGTGTGAGGAGCGGCTGTGGCATGTGCCTCAGCTGTTCGCACACCAATTACTCCACTCTGCGTGTTTGTCAAGGCTCATTGGGCGCGCCACTATGACAGTTTTTATAAGGCCCTGTCTAAGCCCAGACCACAGCCGGCCAGCAGAGTTTGTCTGAACACCTCATTCATCAGCAAATGTCCTCTCACTATTGTCACAAGCAATCTGAAAAATGCTCTCATTCCAACTCATTGGGGTAAAAAACATTAGCTTCAGCACTGATCCTTGTCACACCAAGCTGAGTTCAAGAGAAAAATGAAATTACTGTATGTTGACACACTGTTACATACAACATTACTCCATGGTGTGATCTCCCTAAATCAAAAGCCTGCAGCCAATGGTCATAATTGAGCCTCAGGAAAATTTTAACCTTTTGACCTTTAATCCAATCAAGGAAAAGTCACACTGTTCCATTGATGAAATCGGTTGTAATGACTGAACTATTCTCCTCATGTAGCTTTTGTCTCAGGAATCGCTGTGTTTTGCTTCATACATGTTGATCACATTGCCAGGACATTAAGCTCTTGAGAGAAGATTGAATTTTTCTGTGGCAAAAATTATTGCACCCACAGTTGTGCAGTGTACATGTATTTAATGATTTCTTTTTGGTCTTTAAGGGTGTATATATCTGCATATAAATCTTTAACATTTTCATGCACATTTTTATATAAAACACCGTTCTTTTAAAGCAGATTTATTTCATGTTAAATATGACATGTCATTCCTTAAATATGATATTCATAATGAACCTCAGTGATCATCAGTATTTATTACCTGCCAGGTTTGAAGAGTAAAAAATTTAGTGTACCGTCAGTTTTTATTTCCCTGATTGAAGCTGGACATTTTTTTTCTGTTTCATTTTATTAGGAAAAGACAGCCTGATTGAAACTGTGACCAAATCTGCCATCATTTTACCAAGTGAACAGTGGCAGACAATTGGTCCCGTTGGGCAAGGTACCAGTCTGGTGTTCAGGATACGAGTGGTTTGTGATGAACATTATTACAACACAACGTGCACCCAGTTTTGTCGTCCGCGTAATGATCCTATTGGTCACTACACCTGTAATTCCATGGGAGAAAAAGTCTGCATGAAAGGTTATATTGGGGAGCACTGTGAAAGAGGTGAGATGTATGGCCTGTTAATATCATATAAGGTTATATTGGGGAGCAATGTGAAAGAAGTGAGATATATGGCCTGTTTATATTATGTAAGGTTATATTGGGGAGCAATGTGAAAGAGATGAGATATATGGCCTGTTTATATCATGTAAGGTTATATTGGGGAGCAATGTGAAAGAGGTAAGATGTATGGCCTGTTAATATCATGTAAGGTTATATTGAGGAGCAATGTGAAAGAGGTGAGATATATGGCCTGTTTATATCATGTAAAACTAAACCTAAAAAGGATTATTATTAAGATTTCATTGATTATGAAAACATTAAATGTAATGTAAGTGAAAAAGTCTTTAGTATGGCATTGTATTCAAAATAAAATAATTATATTTCATGAAGTGATTGTTTATGTGAAATGGAAAGAATCCCAGCAAACTTGCTGGCAACCTGCGGAGGATCATGGGTTTACCTGGGTTCTGCCTGGTTTCCATCCACCATAATGCTGGTTGCAGTTATATAAGTCAAATATTCTTCAGTACAGCATACAACAGCAATCAAATAAAGAAGTAAAGAAATAAATCCAGGCAAACCAATCCGGAATATTCATATTTTGGTATAATATTACCTAAGTTTGTAGCTTTATACAAATATATTAGTCAAGAAATCTGATGAGAATGAGTAGCTGGCAATTGGTAAATCGTCAGAAGTTCAAGGGTCGTGGTGCCGACAGATGTGTACTTTAACTCCTTGATGTCATGCATCAATACAGACACATGTACTCTGAATGCTAACTAGATGTTACCATCAGAGAGGCATTGATTAGGCTGTACAGATACACATGTACCTGTGAATACCTGCAGCTACAGGTACATACCTGAGTCTGACATGCTCTTACCTGAAGATGGTACATAGATACATGTACAAGATAAAAACTCTCCAGAAGAAAAAGGTCATAAGATATGATGATTAGACACCTGTCATTCAGGTGTTAAGGAGTTAATTCCCAGGTAAGATGTGGACTGATCTGACATGTGTCATGCTGTCTGTGAGTGGACAAATCTTGAGTCTGATCGATATTCATGGCCATAGTTCTCAACACTGACCCTGGGAAAACTGCCTAATACCTGAAACCATGCTCTATCATTACTCTTGACCTCTGAGACATGTAGCCGTCATCTTAGTCTTCTTAGGTGGTCTGCACTTTTATAAAGGCAAAACGCAGCATTTGTGGACTTCTGCACTTGTTACTTGTTGCCAAATTTTCCCAGTTTTACAACTTCACAAAAATGATGCAAAGAACAGAATTTTGAATACAGGTTTCCTAAGGCTGCGAAGCAAATAGCCATTTATAACATTACAGGATTGTTTTTACCTCTAAAATTATGTTCAGTCTTAACAAGATAAACTGCATTTTTGTAACTTTAGGAAAAGAACTTTGTTGTGACTACTCATACGAGAACTTGATAGAAGTTGTTGTCTAATTTTGTCAGAATGCAAGGTAAAAATACGGTGACCTACTTTTTGCCATAGACATACCAGTAGTAGACATTAGAAATACAAGATGTGGATGTGTTGTAATTTAAATTACACACTATGTATACATCAGTGCTCTGTATCAATTTATACAAGTAAATGCTTATCACAGTATATTGTGTTACATGAAAAATATTAATGTATATTCTATATTTCTGATAACCTACATGTAGTTGTTGTTTGTTGTTATTTCAGCGAGTTGTAAGCCTGGTTGTCACGAGATTCATGGATCGTGTAACGAGCCAGGTGAATGCAGGTGAGTACTAAGGTGTGGGCTGTCAGAGAAATACATGGCCAGGTGAATACAGGTGAGTGCTGAGGTATGGGTTGTTAGAGAAATACATAGCCAGGTGAGTGCTGAGGTATGGGTTGTTAGAGAAATACACAGCCAGGTGAATACAGGTGAGTACTAAGGTGTGGGTTGTCAGAGAAATACATAACCAGGTGAATACAGGTGAGTGCTGAGGTATGGGTTGTTAGAGAAATACATAGCCAGGTGAATGCAGGTGAGTACTGAGGTGTGGGTTGTCAGAGAAATACATAACCAGGTGAATGCAGGTGAGAACTGAGGTGTGGGTTGTCAGAGAAATTGTACAGGTGGAGGAAAGCTTGCACCGTGAGAGTAGTGCTGGTCTACTTCTTGTGCATAGGATGAGGTTCTGGTAATGTCAGAGAGAAGGTTGAGATGATGAGGTGAATGTTGGCTGATGAAGTGACAGTTGTCTGATGAGGTAAAAGTTGGTTGGTGAAGTGACAGTTGTCTGATGAGGTAAAAGTTGGTTGATGAGGTGACAGTTGTCTGATGAGATAAAAGTTGGCTGATGAGGTGAATGTGGGCTGATGAAGTGACAGTTGTCTGATGAGGTAAAAGTTGGTTGATGAGGTGACAGTTGTCTGATGAGGTAAAAGTTGGTTGATGAGGTGAATGTGGGCTGATGAAGTGACAGTTGTCTGATGAGGTAAAAGTTGGTTGATGAGGTGAATGTGGGCTGATGAAGTGACAATTGTCTGATGAGGTGAATGTTGGTTGATGGGGTGAATGTTGGCCGATGAAGTGACAGTTGTCTGATGAGGTGAATGTTGGTTGATGGGGTGAATGTTGGCTGATGAAGTGAAAGTTGTCTGATGAGGTAAAAGTTGGCTGATGAGGTGAATGTGGGCTGATGAATTGACAGTTGGCTGATGAGGTGAATGTTGGCTGATGAAGTGACAGTTGTCTGATGAGGTAAAAGTTGGCTGATGAGGTGAATGTGGGCTGATGAAGTGACAGTTGTCTGATGAGGTAAAAGTTGGCTGATGAGGTGAATGTTGGCTGATGAAATGACAGTTGTCTGATGAGGTAAAAGTTGGCTGATGAGGTGAATGTTGGCTGATGAAGTGACAATTGTCTGATGAGGTAAAAGTTGGTTGATGAGGTGAATGTTGGCTGATGAAGTGACAATTGTCTGATGAGGTAAAAGTTGGCTGATGAGGTTAATGTTGGCTGATGAAGTGACAGTTGTCTGATGAGGTAAAAGTTGGCTGATGAGGTGAATGTGGGCCGATGAAGTGACAGTTGTCTGATGAGGTAAAAGTTGGCTGATGAGGTGAATGTTGGCCGATGAAGTGACAATTGTCTGATGAGGTAAAAGTTGGCTGATGAGGTGAATGTGGGCCGATGAAATGACAATTGTCTGATGAGGTAAAAGTTGGCTGATGAGGTGAATGTGGGCCGATGAAATGACACTTGTCTGATGAGGTAAAAGTTGGCTGATGAGGTGAATGTGGGCCGATGAAATGACAGTTGTCTGATGAGGTAAAAGTTGGCTGATGAGGTGAATGTGGGCTGATGAAGTGACAATTGTCTGATGAGGGAAAAGTTGGCTGATGAGGTGAATGTTGGCTGATGAATTGACAGTTGTCTGATGAGGTAAAAGTTGGCTGATGAGGTGAATGTTGGCTGATGAATTGACAATTGTCTGATGAGGTAAAAGTTGATTGACGAGGTAAATGTTGGGGATCTGAAGTTTGGAGGTGGGCAGACATGCAAATTGAAGCTGACCATTGGAATATTAGGAGAAGAAGGTGAAAATTGCCCAATCAATAAAGCTAAGCAATGCGAGATATTACTTTAATGAGGTGAAAGTTAACCAGTGAGCAGAAGCTGACTGGGTGAGTAAGGTTATGTTTATTTCTAGGGCTTCTGTTTTACTGGAAAGCTGTAGTATGAAAAGAAACCGCAACAGTCACCTGAGGCTGCTCCCAACAAATAGGAACATATTTAACATTGTTACCTACCAGTACCATTTTAATCAAGAGACATTGCATGGTACAATGATTCCTGATCTGGCAGTGCATATATCCCATACTTGTCATTGCCTGTCATGTACTTTATTGTGTTTAGTATTTTGCATGAGAGAATTAAAGAGTACCAAGTAAGTTACTGCCATATTGAATGTTATATAGGAGGAACACATACAATATAGGCACTACTTCATTCAATACCAAAAATAAGTGTGCCTTTATTTGTGTTTACACAACAGGTTAATGCCTTGACAGATAGTCCCTGGACATTTTCCATTATGTAATGTATGTAGACAATTTCATTGTTGAGCTTTTGGATATTGCAAAAAATCTCCTTGTGCGGTAGCTTACCTCAGCAACAAGAGCCTCACCTTCTGTGTAAAGTAAAACCAGTGTTAATGCTTATGTCACAGCAGGTAAAGGTTGTAGGTGAAAAGTCAAACTTGATAATGGAGCTAATTAACAGACCTACGGTAAAAGATACCCACTGAATTTGGATAGCTTTGTGGGGTGAATAAGTGGATTGGGTGATTAAATTTCACAAAATGGTGTATGTATGCGTGTACATACCTTTTCCTTTATTTAAACTCGGTGGCATTGCTGATGTATCACATAAAGCCTTACAGATGTTCTAACTGGTAAGGGTCAGATTAAATTGGGCTGCCAAACAGTGACGACAGCCATAAGCCTTGTAACCAGCAGGGATATACAGTGACAGATCTGTTCCCACAGCCCCTGAGAAGGCTTGTGTAACACAGTCTCATAGCCTGTGTTCTCTGGATGGCAGGATTGACAGGAATCCAAACACAGGAACAACTGACAGTTGTACAAGAGAACAGTGCCCTAGCCTGTTGATTGTCTGTTATGTGTGGACAATTACCAGGAAAATTACAGTAGACATACTATGCTTGGATCATAGCAGTGACATAATAACTATTAATTGCTGTGGGAATTCTCAATCTTTGTATCGTTGGAACTGGCTGCTATTGCTGGTAATCAGTGCAAAAATAGTGTTAAGGATTTAGGGGTATGTAGATCCCAGCTGCCAAGGTATTTGTATGTGGAATTCATTTTGCATCACTTTAGTTATGTAAAAGTGATAATATTTCAAGAGGTAAAGTTTTACACTGCAGTTTATTTAGTCAGCTGATGGGTTTGACAGCAGGGTTTATAACCTCCCTCAGGATGGAGATCTTGTCTGTTAATGGCATTCGAGATGTAACAGTAGTCTTGAGGTGTATTACCTTTTATTACAAATCATAAAATAGATTATGAAAATTTTTACAATGTAACAAAAAGCAAAAATATCTGGTCTTGGTAAAGAAATGAATGAATGGCTATATAGCCATTCATTCATTTCTTTACCAAGAGCAGATATTTCTTTACCAAGACCAGATATTTTTGCTTTCTGTTACATAGTAAAAAATTTTATAATCTCACAATCCAATAGCCAAGTTACTATTATATGATGTAATGCACTTTACTCCAAACTCATTTGACAATGTGGATTAAAGCAGGTGTGCTCAAGTGATGGCTCACCTCTACAATCAAAGTCATAATAAAGTGTCCCTATGTCCGTTTCCAGGTGTGCTCAAGTGATGGCTCACCCCTACAGTCAAAGTCATAATAAGGTGTCCCTATATCTGTTTCCAGGTGTGCTCAAGTGATGGCTCACCCCTACAGTCAAAGTCATGATAAGGTGTCCCTATGTCTGTTTCCAGGTGTGCTCAAGTGATGGCTCACCCCTACAGTCAAAGTCATAATAAGGTGTCCCTATGTCTGTTTCCAGGTGTTCGTTCGGCTGGACAGGGCCGCTTTGTGACCAGTGTATCAAACACCCTGGGTGCGCTCATGGCAGGTGTATGGGCTCCCCTTGGACTTGTTACTGTGAACTCAACTGGGGAGGCATTCTCTGTGATAAAGGTACTCTCACAGTCAATCTAAATATCTATAACTGGAAAGACTTCCATAATTCTGTTGTCTCAGCCAGTAAGAATTTAATATCAGGTCATATGTGTGCATAGTTTCAGTTGTACCGTTCTATTTTATTACAAACAACCTGGTCTGTAAAAGATTCCAAACATGGCAACACAACATTTTCTAAACTATGCACAGCACTTTGCAAAACACCCAGAAAAGAAAAATTGACAAGGAAAACATAGCACTTGTCTACCAAAACTTATGTGATTGTCAGTCCGTAGAATGAATAGAGAAGTAACTGCTAAGGTGATAGCAATACTTTCATAAGGTGGAGAACAGTGTAGGGATTTGCCATACTGCTAAGGTGATAGTAATACTTTCATAAGGTGAAGAACAGTGTAGGGATTTGCAATACTGCTAAGGTGATAGTAATACTTTCATAAGGTGAAGAACAGTGTAGGGATTTGCCATACTGCTAAGGTGATAGTAATACTTTCATAAGGTGAAGAACAGTGTAGGGATTTGCCATACTGCTAAGGTGATAGCAATACTTTCATAAGGTGAAGAACAGTGTAGGGATTTGCCATACACATGTAGCATGTTGGCCCTTTATGTGCACAGCACAGCAGCTTGAGGTTCTCCGCAATACACATACACTGGACTGTAGGCTTACTTTCCCAGGAAACTGCCATGGTTAAGTACATCAAAGCACTTCAGACACAGGAGTAATTTTGATATAGTCGTGCATTCACCTGTCTGGACAAGAAAGTCGGCCTCAGTGTAATTCTCTGTGGCATTTTAGTAGTTGGCTGGTCATTTTTTGCGTGCTCCTGTAATGTTATAATGAACTTACTTTAAGGTGCTGAACATGCAGTGGTTTATGTCGGATGATATCTCTCGACATTTCTGCTTTGAAAAATACACGCCAGTCTTATCTGTTGTCTTGAGATGGCTCCTTCATGTGGGATAGGGTTCTAGTTTTATTAAGCCATCATCTGTTTGGAGTTATACATCTCTGGGACGTCATCACTCAGCCTGGCTCATCGCACAGGCTCATCAGACCTCAGGTATAAACCCCCGTGTAAACAATGTGATTGAAATGAAAATAAGAGTGATGCACTAGCCACATTTCTTTCTGCACATTACCTGAGTTTATTTTCTGCTTAACTGACTTTAATCTACAGCTACTCCTGTTACTAAGCTGGGTCACTGAGAACATACGCGTACTTAGGCAGGAGGACTGTGCCAGGGGAGACTACTCTTTGAAACCAACTCACAACTGAGGACTGAGGGAATGCTAAGAGATTAATGCTATATCAAGATATCAGAAGATACACAGATTTTCTAAAGGAAATGTTTTTATTTTGTTTTCTAATAGTGGTACTGAGGAATACTCATTTTATTGTTCAAAAATTCTCTTCTCTATATGTAATGATTTTTGTCCTCAGATCTGAACTACTGCCGTCACACCCCTTGTGCTAATAATGGGATCTGCCAAAATATAGCCCCAAATGAGTATGCTTGCTCCTGTCCACCTGGATATTCTGGTCCAAACTGTGAAATAGGTGAGAAATGGAGTGTTACTGAGAGCCTTCTGCGAGAACTTCTAATGAATATAAAATATACTGTAGTATATTCTCAGTCTTAACTGATTTTATTTTCTGTATTGTAGGTAAGTTGTCATCGGATATTACATTAATCACTCCTGTAGAATGAAGATAAAATGCTGCTGCATTCTAAAAGATAAGATAATAAAAGCAGTTCCCTATTATTGGAATGATGAAATCTTGACATTGTGCAGAGTAAGAGTCTTGGGAAGGAGAAGTCTTAAAATATTGTTAAACCAAAGCCTTGAGAGGTTTAGGTGTTGATCTGCATGTCGTTGTTGTTTTTCAGCGAAACACGCCTGTTCTGGTACGAGTAACCCATGTCTCAACGAGGGCACATGTATAGAAGTCAGCGGGGACTTTGTGTGTCACTGTAAACCTGGCTGGACAGGACGCACCTGCAGTCATAGTACGTACAGGATTACCTCATTACTCAAAGAATCTAGCCTATATCTGACCCAACTTGTATTGTTATTCATTTGATTATTAGTATGCTATAAATGTACTTCACTGAGGTAACAGGGTTGCTTTGTTGATGGGAGCATAAAAAGTTGTTTTTAGTTTGATGGAGAAGTGATAGCAAGCATTGATTTACTTCAGTGCAAGTCCTTATAAAAAGTATTGATTAACCTGTGGCTTGGTTTATTGGGTATAGATGATTTTGAGTCTTGATTGCAAGCATAGTCATACCTGTGTCGTTTTCCTCAGTGAGTCATGATTGCAAGCATTGATTTAACTGTGCCTTTGTTCCTCCAGTATTAATGAGCGAGTTGTGATTAGAATCATTGATTTACCTTAGCCCTTCTTCTTCAGGTATAAATGAGTGTGAGTCTAACCCATGTCAACATGGTGGCAGTTGTGTGGACAAGGTTAACGGCTACACGTGTCAGTGTACGGCCGGCTGGCAGGGACCCCACTGTCAGCTGGACGCAGATGAGTGTCATGGAAGCCCCTGTGTCAATGCCTATGCCTGTCAGAACCTGGTTGGTGACTATCTTTGTAAATGTCAGCCTGGCTGGACTGGCAAGCTCTGTGACATCAGTAAGTGGTCTCACTGGGAGAAAGCTCTTTTATGTTTGAATTTTCCCAATGTTTTTTATGTATGCTTTTTTTATGTAGCAATTCATTTTATAGTTAAGACAATTTCCCAACTCTGACACTGGAAGTTGTTGACCAAAGTACAACCAGTGACAAATGGTTCTGAAGATGATGCCCCTCCCAGGATATGAAGTAACAATTCAGCAAAATGAATTTAACTTTTAAAAATATCATTATTTTCCACTCCGCATGTAGGAATATTTTGTTGTTTTTGTTAGGGTCATTCGGGCTACAGTACCAGACCTGTCAGTTGTCAGAGGACTTATCAGTATATATAAATAAAAAAAAAAATTTTAAGCCTCATTCTGATAGTTTTCACAGCGTTAGAGGTGTGATCGCTTTCGTTTTGTTTTTGTGCTGCTTTCAATCTTCACCCGCCCCAAACCTGCTTGATAGTGGAGGGGCCACCTTCTAAAATCTTTCATAACCAAGGGCCGTATGTGTGCCATACTCAATAAATATTGCTTCACCCGCTGAACACAGATCAGTAGCAGTGGAACAGTTGTGGATTTGGATCAGTATTATTCCAAATTTGCCGAATACCCAGACCCATCTCAGATGGGACTGAGCGGCTTTTAGGCCAGCCCTTGGCTACCCACCTCCGAACTTGTGCCAATCGTTATGTCGATTGAAAGTATTTTTGAAGGAATTAGAATGAAGATGCCATACTCTAGAATGATACAGGTCCACACCCATGTGTACCTGCCATAAACAATACAGATCGAACAGTAAGCGTAGGTTTAAACTTCTTTTAAGCACATCCCAAGTCATAAGTTGGTAATAAGGAATATCTTATTCAGAAAAAAAATGTTTTTCATAACTTTCTGACATGGATATGGTTTTGTATTTCTTGTTTGTCATGTTGGTTCCCATGAACATGAAACGCAGAAGTGAAGAAATGTTGTCACTTAGGCCAGAAAGGGTGAAATACCCAGCCTGCAGGCAATAATTCAGATCACTAATTAGTAGTTGCTTTCCTCATCAAGCAGTTCTCAAACCTCCTAGCTCGCTCAACAAACAGTTGATGGATGAAAGTGTGAAATTACATTACATTTACTTCAGGGTGCAGGCAGCAGAATTATCTACATGTAAAAATCCTGAGCATTCATCATAGAATACATTTCACTGCCTATAGGCTCTAGTCCAAACTCAGATGTATTGTTCTCTGATTTTATGCATATATTCCAATTTTGAGAGTTTTCATGAGTTGTATTTGAAATGGCTAATGCCTGCCACTTGTGCACTGTACTCAGTGGTGCAAATTGTCCATTAATTTCTTATACTCCCTTATCTTTACAATGTATATTGCCTTCATTTGATACATTTTGTAATTATTGAAGAAAAAAATTAAGAAAACAGTTATAAATGTAATGCTCTGAATTGTACAAATGCTTTCCCTGTGTTGCAGATATAAATGACTGCTCAGGACAGTGTCAGCATGGCTCAACCTGCGTGGTACGTCACTTCATACATAATATCAACTCTTCTTCATCAATCTGATGATCAATAGGATTCTCAAGGAAGTTCTTCTTATTCTAATTATATATGAGTTACTTATTAGTGTGTGTGATAGTTCATACAAGTCACTAAGGAATGCACACTTTTAAAAGCATTTCATCCCGTCTCCATCTTTCCAGTATTTCACATTTCTCCCCAAAACTTATGGCCCCAAGCAGCAATTCCAAAAAATGTGATGTAAAGAAATATGGTGTGTGCATTGATGTAGAGAATGCCTGCTTCTGGACAAAGGGATGTAGCATATCTAAGTGCCCAAAAGTCTCAACCTGCTACGGGAGCCTAAATATTTTGGTATAATATATATGTGTGATATACACTTGTATAAATATGTTGTGTTATTCTTGTGTTGGTGTTCAGGACCTGGTCAACGGTTACATGTGCGCCTGCCTGCCAGGTTACACTGGCAAACACTGTCAGTCTGACATCGATGAGTGCAGCAGCAATCCCTGCCAAAATGGCGGCCAGTGCCATGACATCGTCGCCGGTTACCAGTGCATCTGTCGCTATGGTTACACCGGACAGAACTGTGAGATTGACGTAGACCGTTGCAACCCTAACCCTTGTATGATGGGGTCCAGTTGTTTTAACCTTCCTGGCGATTACTTCTGTCACTGCCGTAAGGGGTACGAGGGGAAGAACTGCTCACAGAGGAAGCTGCTGTGCCAGACAAAGACATGCCAAGGTTAGGACCGCCACTGAATTATTCACATTACAAATGGTCAGTTTCAGATAAAATAAAATCATTTTTCCCGAAGAGGACGTGTCCAGATCCCACAGAAAAATACATGAAAAATAAGTAATATTTTAATCTGGTTGTCCGAAGTTGTGTCCCCTTAAGTTAAGGAACCAGTATTGAGGTGACAATACTAATGGGTCTCATGGCATCATGGTTAAATGCTTGATACGGATTAGATATCAAATTTTTAACTTGATATTAACTGAGAACTTTGTTTGTAACAGATATAGACAGCTGTCTGACCTTTGTTGGGACCAATGGGACAGATGGTCGGTTTGTCTCTTCTAAAGTGTGTGGACAACATGGCACCTGTGTTAGTGAGCCGGGAAGTCGTTACCATTGTAGCTGCGATCCAGGGTACACAGGCGACCATTGTCACGAAAGTAAGTTAGTCTGATCATTGCTCAGCTGGATTTGTGTGCCTCTGATCTCAAGGACAGGGCATTAGTGTAGTTCAATTTTTTAAAATTATAAAAATCAATTTCAAAACTGGAACCATCGAGTTTCATTTTTAGTTTTTCTAGGAAGCTCTTCCTGGTGATTAAAAGACATGTAAACTATGATATATTTTTTTGTTTGTTGTGTTTTCATGTTCCTCTCCTTCAGATATTAACTCTTATGCAATTTTGATGGCAATTTCTCTCTTATTCTGAAATAATTCAAAAAACTGTTGAAGGAGATTTATAAACAAAATATAAAACTTTAAGATCACCAGTTTGAAACCCCTTGTAGTGCCCATGTCTAAATCTGACGAAACCCTGATCGCCATGGTTGTGTATCTTGTAGATATTAATGACTGTGCAAGTGAGCCGTGTCACCACCAGGGAACCTGTATAGATAAGGTGTCCTCATTCCAGTGTCTTTGTACAGAAGGCTGGGAAGGCCCCCTCTGTGACATCAGTAAGTCCTATGTCACAGGGCTGATATGTGTCTGAGAAACTGGCAATTCTAATTGTTAGAAAAATTTAAGGTTCAGAAAAGATTTTGGTATAATTCTCTTTAATGGTCTCTTCATACTGATATATATTTTGTTTTTTGCCTGACCTAATTTCTTGAAAAATTATTCTTAAAAAATTGAAAACTATATATTTTCTGGTACTCCTCTGTAAGTGAAAAGAATTTTTTGCACTTAATATTTTATGAACTACAAAGTTACTGGAAACATCTGATACTTGTGATTTGTGATAAGTCATGAAATGGCATTTTGGGTTTGGGGGGTTAACAAAATTTTTACCAGATGAAATGTGATGTGTTTTTGCAGATCATGATGACTGTGCTACCAAGCCCTGTAGAAATGATGGTGTGTGTGTGGACCTGGTGGGGGATTTCAAATGTCAGTGCAAAAATGGCTGGAAAGGAAAGACGTGCAGCCTACGTAAGTCTCTGTCGTGATTTTGTGACAAACTTTGTCTGGGTACTGCCGATAGAGTTCTGTCATTGTATTTGTGATCTATAACAGTACTACTTCTAAAGACGTTTTGTCACAGTATATGCTGCTACTTATGCAGTTTTCACATTGTACTGCCACTACCACTTTATGTTTCTTGTAACTTGATATTTTTCTGTAAATATATTTTCTAACTAGCAGTATGTGCATTAAAGCCTGTTTTGTGTAGTGTACATAAAATTGTGAATGTAACCTTAACTAGTTAGTATGAACTAGTCTTTGTCCCAGCAAACTTAACATTAGTTTTCTTTCCTCTTATCTGTATTGACGTTGTATCTGTATTGATGTGTTTGCAGGGACGTCTAACTGTGACGGAGGGACGTGTGCTAACAATGGTCAGTGCGAGGATCAGGGTGACTCCTTCCTCTGTCGCTGTGCCTCAGGCTGGACAGGCACCACATGCCAGACTCGTAAGCCCCAACGCCGTCAACCTGAATACGTCATACTTCATGTCTTGAAAAATGAGTTTAGCAGCAAGTGAACAAAAATCAGCGTGTGCATATAGATGTATCAACAGAATAGAATATATAAATACGAATTTTCTTCCCAGACTTTCAGATATCAGAATGCACGTGTGTCTGGTTGTAAGAGTTGTAATACATGTAAATCTCTCTTATTTTCCAGGCACAAACACAAGCTGTTTCTCAAACCCGTGTGTGAACGGAGGGACCTGTGTGAACAGGGGAGATAACTTTGCATGTGTGTGTAAGGAGGGCTTTGAGGGAAAAACCTGCAATATAAACGTCAACAACTGTAACCCTTACCCATGGTAAGTTACTGGTGATAGTGGCTATTGTGAACTGTGGAAACTTACTGGTAATAATGGTATTTCCTACCCATGATAATTGACTAGTAATAGTGGTAGCACATACCCAGGTTAATTCCTGGTTAAATGTGGTATTACCTATCCATGGTAAAATCCATGTAATATTTGTAACCCCTACTGATGATGCATTACAAGCAGTAGTAAGCTTAGTAAGTTATGGGTATGATAGTGGTAAAACGTACACATAGCATGTTATCCATTGGGTAAGTTCTACAGAAATTATATTTGTGATAATGCCTGTCCCTAATAAATTTCCTATCCATGGTATAGTGAAGTTACGAGAAGCAGTCCATAGTGTAGATAAATACCTGTATGGTTTAAAATTGTACTTTTGTTTCAGTTATAACGGGGGACGATGTATAGATGAAGTTAACTGGTACAGATGTGAATGTGTCCCAGGATTCGCTGGCCCTGAGTGTAGAATTAGTGAGTAATCACACCTCACACATTAGTGAGTACACACACCTCACCTCACACATAAGTGAGTACACACCTCTCACACATTAGTGAGTACACACACCTCACCTCACACATAAGTGAGTACACACACCTCACCTCACACATTAGTGAGTACACACATCTCACACATAAGTGAGTACACACCTCTCACACATTAGTGAGTACACACCTCTCACACATTAGTGAGTACACACCTCTCACACATTAGTGAGTACACACCCCTCACAGATTAGTGAGTACACACCTCTCACACATTAGTGAGTACACACCTCTCACACATTAGTGAGTACACACCTCTCACAGATTAGTGAGTACACACACTTCCCACATTAGTGAGTATACACCCCTCACACATTAGTGAGTACACACACCTCTCACACATAAGTGAGTACACACACCTCACGCATTAGTGAGTACACACACCTCACACATTAGTGAGTACACACACCTCACACATTAGTGAGCACACAGTCCTCACACATAAGTGAGTACACACACCTCACACATTAGTGAGTACACACATCTCACACATTAATGAGTACACACCTCTCACACATTAGTGAGTACACACACCTCTCACACATAAGTGAGTACACACACCTCACGCATTAGTGAGTACACACACCTCACACATTAGTGAGTACACACACCTCACACATTAGTGAGTACACAGTCCTCACACATAAGTGAGTACACACACCTCACACATTAGTGAGTACACACATCTCATACATTAATGAGTACACACCTCTCACACATTAGTGAGTACACACACCTCACCTCACACATAAGTGAGTACACACCCCTCACACATTAGTGAGTACACACACCTCACACATAAGTGAGTACACACACCTCACACATTAGTGAGTACACACACCTCACCTCACACATTAGTGAGTACACACACCTCACACATTAGTGAGCACACACCTCACACATTAGTGAGTACACACCTCTCACACATAAGTGAGTACACACACCTCACACATAAGTGAGTACACACCCCTCACTTCACACATTAGTGAGTACACACCCCTCACACATTAGTGAGTACACACCCCTCACACTACATACTTCCTGTTTGTGTCAATCGTGACGTCATAGATTTTTATGGCTTTTATAGACGTCGTGTATGAATGTATTATTCTGTATGGAATGGTAAATTTATTCTTCTTGTGAAAATATCTGAATTCCAAAGCAGTCAGTGTAGATTTACCTTGAAGCTGAAGTGCCTAATTTACATATATATCTGACCTTTAATGACATTAACATAGATTTGAGGAATATAACCATTTTGGAAATGACCAGAAGATGCCAGTTTTGTGGCAGTAGTAGGGTGGATAAAGTGGCCAAGGTCCTAATTGATCACTTACTATTCACAGCCATCATATAGTGGAGCATTTACTCAAAAAGAATGCCACCCATTTCAATTTGAATATCAGAAACAGGAAATATTTTGTTGTGAAATTTTTGTGCACGGAATCCTTTGAACAGTGTTACATAAACTGAAGGTACCACTTGTGTCCTGTGATTTTCAGACATTAATGAGTGTTTGTCAAACCCATGTGCATATGGCAGCACCTGTATAGATGGTATAGGGGATTACAGGTGTGTCTGCCCACCTGGCAGGAATGGCAGGAACTGTGACACAGGTGAGTCCTCAGATTGTATCAGGTAGACAAGTGAATGGTTCAGATGGTATGTGAGGACTTGTGAAGACAGGATAGCCTATCAGCTGTTCGCAGTCCATGTACATGTACGTGTGATTAACACCGTTCTCTTCAGTCCATTGCTGGACACAAAGAAGAAAAATTTAGCCTTGCAAACTATCCCTTTTCAGATAATACTTGAATCTGTATACGTGTTATTTTTATGTAGCCATCTTGCTATATCAGAAATGGGGCCAAAAAAGTCTCAAAACTTTACACATTTTATCTTTTAGACAAGTATGTATTTCACCTCTTTAAGTAAAATAATACGAAATGAAAACTTTATTAGATATAAAGATACACGTCAAACAGATTACAGTAAGGACATGATTGTTTGACAGTGATTGGCCAGGCATCAGCCCCTAAGCACTGCAGTTTCAACAGGCGTGTGTTCCCTGACAACAGCACCTGGCAACATGGTTGTAACAGTTGTTCCTGTAGTAAGGGCGAGGTCACGTGTTCAAAGGTAGGTCATTCAGGATTGAGGAAGTTGTTAATACCACTGAACAGATTGAGGTACACAGGTAGACATCCACGGCAGGTGCTGGATAAATTTGATCAGGCAGTCTCTTTTAGTAAGTGTATAAAGTAGTGTTGGTAAGTTACAAAGAGAGTACAGCTCATTGCATTTGTAAAGAACAAGAAATTGGATAATCTAGAATGTGACATGAAAAAGCTATAAATCTGAGGACTGCAAATTCAGTTAGAGTTATGGGCTAGACTGTGTCACCCACCCTCCTCAGTTATCTCCCTGTTTTGATAATCTCCCCTTGTGTTGATCTCTGTAGGTATGGTGTGGCCCACAAAACTGTCTGTACCATCCAAACCAGACAGAGCCAGTCACCAGTTGTGGAAAGGATGAGACTTGTGTTATACAGACTGAGCAGACCTGCTTCACTCCACCTTGCATCCCCTGGGGCCAGTGTCGCCCCATGGACCGCGTCACTGACCCCTCCCCAACAGGAGTGCAGACAGCGTGCATCCCAAACTCTGCCAAACTCAGCAACAACTGTGCCAAGATTACCCTCATCTTTGACAAGTCAAAAATGCCTGCAGTAAGTGTAAACTTACATCTCTTTTGGCTACTGCAACTGTTATATCGTAAATAAAGATCTTTTCAGTCCAGAAAAGAACCTACGCATTTATTTATTCTCTCTCTTATTCTGGCTCAAAATAGTTTCTGTATTGTAATAATTTGGGTCACAGAACATATGGTTTTTCATACATTTAATCTGGAATTATATATCCTTCATATAAATTTGATTTGCAAATCAATGTCTTGAAATGTAGGACAAAATATCACATGACTGTTATTTGATATTTCAGGGTGTTACAGTGGAGACAGTATGTCGCAGCCTGAGGCAGCTTCCCGATATCCAGAGTCTGGCCAAGGACAAGGCGCTTATCATACTGTGTGATGTCCAGGACGGCCATGATAACTCCCTGGAAGTGACTGTGGTGTGTACATTGGCGTTAGAAACCATCCTCTTCCTATAACCCCTTTCTATTCAAAAACTTAACTTCAGATGAAATTGTCCTTTTTAGAAAAGTCAATTTTCAGGGTTGTCCAGTTACATTTATATAGATTTATACCTTAAGAAATCCAGATAGTATACAAGCAACAAATTGTACAAACATAAGAAAAAAATGATCAGAGAACATCCAGTGGAATACATATTTTTGAAACCTTATAAACTGATAAAAAGAGAAACAGTTGCCATCACTATATCTACATAGTTCAAAGGCTTAGGAATTCAAAATCACATGTCTCAGATGCAAAATAAAGTAAAACTCCTGATACCTGTCACTCTCAGACATTTTCTGTGTTAAAAGTCAAAACTATGTCAGATTTAAAGTCCACTTCTTATACTTGAATATTGCTATTATGCATTAGGAATTCCAATGCAGTCGCCATGATATTTGACTACTGTTTTCTGTGTATAGTCTGTGGACAGCCAGAGTTCATCCTCTGAAGAGTTGGTGAAGACAGCCGTGGACGAGCTAGCCGATGCCATCAGTCATAAGGCTAGTAACAGTACTGCTCTGGCTGCCGTCATGGAGGTCAGGGTGGAGACCACGTACATCAACCAGCCCAGTAGCTCAGGTAAGAAAACCAGGTGGTGGACATCTCATAAACGAGCTGGAACTGTGAAGTCATGCTCTACCACTGCGTGATCACAGATTTAGTTTAAGGATGTTTTTGGTGAATCAAATGACACACAGTTAGTTTTCTGAACTCAATATGTATATAGGCAATTTCAGTGCATGTTTAAATGCAATCTACGCAAACCATATATATGAATATATATGAATGTGATGGGTTATTTACATGTACCACCTTGTTGTGTTTTGAGAGACAGGCAGTGCATGTGGTGAATAATTACCTCACTGAACCCAGAAACATATGTGTAAGTGTGTACTGAAGGATATTCCATTATGGTCAAGTGTGGTTGTGTGCGTACAGAATTCATGTGTGATACATGTTCTGTTACATGCCTCTTTTACCTGACTCCTCCCCCCCTCCCTGCCCCACATGTATCGCCTGATCATATTGTGATTGTGTGTTCATCTACAGGTGCCTATCAGATCATACTCATCATACTGTGTTTATTGTAACTGTGTGTTCTGTTACAGGCTCCCCTTACCACGTCCCCGTCTTCTACACCCTGATCATACTGTGTTCCCTGTAACTGTGTGTTCTGTTACAGGCTCCCCTTACCAGGTCCCCTCTTCTACACCCTGATCATACTGTGTTCCCTGTAACTGTGTGTTCTGTTACAGTCTCCCCAGGTTCCCCTCATCTATACCCTGATCATACTGTGTTTATTGTAACTGTGTGTTCTGTTACAGTCTCCCCAGGTCCCCCGCATCTACACCCTGATCATACTGTGCTCATTCTAACTGTGTGTTCTGTTACAGTCTCTCCAGGTCCCCCTCATCTACACCCTGATCATACTGTGTTCCCTGTAACTGTGTGTTCTGTTACAGGCTCCCCAGGTTCCCCTCATCTATACCCTGATCATACTGTGTTCCCTGTAACTGTGTGTTCTGTTACAGTCTCCCCAGGTTCCCCTCATCTATACCCTGATCATACTGTGTTCCCTGTAACTGTGTGTTCTGTTACAGTCTCCCCAGGTTCCCCTCATCTATACCCTGATCATACTGTGTTTATTCTAACTGTGTGTTCTGTTACAGGCTCCCCAGGTCTCCTTCATCTACACCCTGATCATACTGTGTTCCCTGTAACTGTGTGTTCTGTTACAGGCTCCCCAGGTTCCCCTCATCTATACCCTGATCATACTGTGTTTATTGTAACTGTGTGTTCTGTTACAGTCTCCCCAAGTCCCCCTCATCTACACCCTGATCATACTGTGCTCATTCTAACTGTGTGTTCTGTTACAGTCTCTCCAGGTCCCCCTCATCTACACCCTGATCATACTGTGTTCCCTGTAACTGTGTGTTCTGTTACAGGCTCCCCATGTCCCCCTCATCTACACCCTGATCATACTGTGTTCCCTGTAACTGTGTGTTCTGTTACAGTCTCCCCAGGTCCCCCTCATCTACACCCTGATCATACTGTGTTTATTGTAACTGTGTGTTCTGTTACAGTCTCCCCTTACCACGTCCCCCTCTTCTACACCCTGATCATACTGTGTTCCCTGTAACTGTGTGTTCTGTTACAGGCTCCCCTTACCAGGTCCCCTCTTCTACACCCTGATCATACTGTGTTCCCTGTAACTGTGTGTTCTGTTACAGTCTCCCCAGGTCCCCCTCATCTACACCCTGATCATACTGTGTTCCCTGTAACTGTGTGTTCTGTTACAGGCTCCCCAGGTCCCCCTCATCTATACCCTGATCATACTGTGTTTATTGTAACTGTGTGTTTTGTTACAGTCTCCCCAGGTCCCCCTCATCTATACCCTGATCATACTGTGTTCCCTGTAACTGTGTGTTCTGTTACAGGCTCCCCTTACCAGGTCCCCCTCATCTACGCCCTGATCATACTGTGTTCCCTGTAACTGTGTGTTCTGTTACAGTCTCCCCTTACCAGGTCCCCCTCTTCTACGCCCTGATCATACTGTGTTCCCTGTAACTGTGTGTTCTGTTACAGGCTCCCCTTACCAGGTCCCCCTCTTCTACACCCTGATCATACTGTGTTCCCTGTAACTGTGTGTTCTGTTACAGGCTCCCCTTACCAGGTCCCCCTCATCTACACCCTGATCATACTGTGTTCCCTGTAACTGTGTGTTCTGTTACAGGCTCCCCTTACCAGGTCCCCCTCTTCTACACCCTGATCATACTGTGTTCCCTGTAACTGTGTGTTCTGTTACAGGCTCCCCTTACCAGGTCCCCCTCTTCTACACCCTGATCATACTGTGTTCCCTGTAACTGTGTGTTCTGTTACAGGCTCCCCTTACCAGGTCCCCCTCATCTACACCCTGATCATACTGTGTTCCCTGTAACTGTGTGTTCTGTTACAGGCTCCCCTTACCAGGTCCCCCTCATCTACACCCTGATCATTCTGTGCTCACTGTAACTCTGCATTCCGTTACAGGCTCCTCGTACCTGGTCCCTCTCGTCTGTAGCCTGATTGGACTGATTGGACTCCTGGCCATTATCCTCACCATCTTGATGCACAACAGACAGCGACGCAAGTCCCGAGCTCGAAGAATGGAAGCGGAATACGCCCAGCAAAAAACAAATAACCAGAATGAGGAAAATTTACGACGGTATAAAAACCCATTGTTTGAAACAGACAAAGGCGGTGGAACGTCGTCATCACCGAACGATGTGCGTGACTCTGTGGAGTTTTTTGACATTGATTTGCAAAAATATGAAAAAAGTCCACAGAGGACGAATGTGGAGAGGACTGAAATGTCCAATGACTGGACAGAGCACAGTCTCCCTATGAAAAACGTTCGCAAAAAAGACATTAATATTGAAATTTCTCGAACATTAACAGCAGCTGCATCATTGTCATCGCTGTCATCAGAAGGTGAAATGATAGTGTAGCTGTGGTTTAGCTTAGCTTGTAGCTTCTCTGCTCTCCTTATGTGTGTGTCCTGTGCTACCAGGTCACCTGTCTGAAGGGAAGCAAGCAGCTAACGATTATCATCTTGTAAACCGTGAATAATGTGAGAAAATCGCATAGCTGAGGGATTAGGCAGTGGACTTTGGATTGTCAGTCAGAGAGAACTCTTCTTCAGTGTCACACTGACCAGTCTTATGGTGTTGGTCAAAGAGGATTTTTTTAAACGACTCACTGACCAATGAAATGGAGTGTGTGTTACATTGGTTGATGGCTGATGCAGTTTCCATGACAATAACCTTGTCTTGTGTACGTGTGCTGTTCTCACAGGGATTGACAAGGCAGTACAAAAATGACAGTATTTGAGATGATTGTAGGTCAGTGTAGTAGATGTAGTTGTATTTTTATAAAATATTTTCATCCATTTTGTAAGCATGGGTTGTATAACCTTCATAGATAATTGATCATCACATTTTTGGTTTTTTTTGGTTTTTTTTTTTTTTGGTCTTTTTTTTCCCACTGTTTCATTCAGCATGTTGGTTTTCATGACTTCATTGACAAAGATGTATATCTAGCCCAATCACCGTAAATGTTGACAGTTGAAGAACATCATTTTGCAGGGAAACGAGGTAAACATCAGTTGCCCCTGATTCATTCTCCAGGCGACTAAACTCTTCAATTCCAACCCACGTTGAAACATGTCCATGTCAGACTGTCATCCTATGAGGTGGACAACTGTCTGTGCTTTCAGAAAGTGCCTGAGGGCTTGCACATAATATGCATGAACAGGAAGAAAGAAAAGACGATTCAAGACAAACAATGTTGTCAATTTCCTTGTTAAAATTGTATCACTGTTTAAAGACAGAGTGCAGAAATCTGCATCCAACCTGTGGGTGTAGACAAGTAGTGAGATTGAATATCAACGTCAGTTTTATGAATCTGGGAATATTGTCATTGATGAAGCTTAAGAAGGGAGTGAAAGTTTCTGGCTTTTAACTGTGCTAAAAGTAGATACATATAATTGTAAAATTTAGTAGGCAGCTGCTATAGTTTCTGTTTTGATAACACCCCATACAACTTTGTACTTCTTTCATTGCAATCAAAGTACTTAATTGCCACATTCATCGTTTTGTATGGCAGTACAACAATAGGTACTCTAATATTTTGTGACCTGTCATGGCGGAGAGTTTATAGTACAATCTCCAACCATTCTCCATCTGTGTATTTAACTCGGATTCAACAGGGTCCAGGAATTGCGCAACAGGCAGCAGATCACCATAACTATTTTCATGTCACAGAATGCAATTGGCAATTTGCTGGTTTATATCTTTTAATCATTACTTTAAAATTTTGTAATTTTTTAATTACATGGACGTACCTGTATGTCACTGTTTAGTATTGTTTACATTCTAAGTCATATTATAGCATGAATTTGGTTTTGTACTGCAGTTGCATGCATATTTCATTTCGCAATCTTTAAGAAAACATTAAATTATAAACTGACCATTGTAAGACAGTTATTTTTGGAGATCAAGAACTTAAAATGATTTATGTTTATCCTCTAATTTTGCCATTTCTTGGCCAGTGGCTGACTCAGACCCATTTCTTTGCCAGTGGCTGACTCAGGCCCATTTGAAAATTAGTAAAACTTTCAGTATTTTTATTATTTTTTTTTTATTCAGCATTTGATATGTACAATGTTGTTAAGGGATGCATCTGTTCCTGGATTTGTTGAAGATACAAGTGAAGATTAAGCACGCTCCTAGTATTATGGGAAGGGGAATGGCTGTGAATATCTAGGTGAATCTGGCGCAGGCTTCATTGATGATAACAAACAGTGTTACTTGACCGTTTCCTGTAACAACCTGTAAATACTGTAAATATTGTATGTATGTATATGAGATCATATTTATGAGCGTCATAAAATTTTAATTTTCTTTATTTTAGTAACTTATTCTCGTAGGTAGCATTGTCATTGCTGAGTTTCATTGCACGTTTTCACTTTGGTTTTAAGAATGCATACATGTAACAAATCCATCGTAAGAAAATTCTGGAGTCATATTTTTTATGAAATACCGGTTACATACTTGATGACATCAGAGAAATGTTTTAAATTCTTGTGGTCTCAAATGGGAAACATTTTTAGCCATTGTCTACAGTGAATTACATATCAGAACATTTTTCTTTATGTCACAAGAAAAGACATTTCGAATAACAACATAGTTACAGTTTCAGTGTCAACTTCATCTTTGTGACCCAAGCTCATTGCTGAAACTCATTTTAAGTTATTGAACCTTTGTAAATTGTTCATCATATAATTTAAATGTATTAGACTAGATTATTTATTGATTTACAACATTGGACGAACAATACTTACATTTTTGTTTTCTTTGCCCAGTACTGAAGTGATCATATGCAGTGGTTGATTTAGCGATCCAGGGATCATTGTTCTAGACAGACATTTAATTTGGATGATGTTAGAGACATGTTAAAGAGGAGATATGCAAATCTTGGCTCTCCGGCTTAAAGCATGGGTAGAACTTCAGTTGAATAAATAGAGAAGAAAATCAGCTATGTTTGAATTGTCAAGATACTGCTAGTAGCAGAGCAAGTTGTAGTTTTGTCATAGCTTTGTTTTATACATAATTAGGGGTTTACCCCCGCAGCAGTGCTGTAGCCTCTTTAATTTTGATATCTATGTTTTTTTATTTCCTGTGTCTCTTGGACTTAAAGGGACTCTACATGTTAAATAGTTTCTGTAGGCAGTGCCTGAGTGTTGTGGGGAAATAATTGGGGTGGGGGTTCAGTTGTGGGGGGTAATCAGTTGTGTGGTCATTGAATTACTTTCACACCTTCGTCCATAGTATATGTTTCCAATAAATACCACTTGCAGTTTGCAGATGATATGTATTCGATTTTCTTTGATGTTCGTCTAGCCTTTAAAAGTAGAATAACGTGACTGGGTAAATCTTGTTGATCCACGAACTAGCTTAGCAAAGTGCAAAAGCATAGAAACTCCGAATAAAGAAATGTAATGCATGGTTGATGTTCGCAATATTTCGACTAAGTTTTACTTGTCATCTTCAGGAGAAGTAATTTGTTCAATCAACAAACACATATATATATATATATTTACAGAAAAGCAGACATTACAAGGCTGAATAAAGTACACAGCGATGATTGGTCAAATGATTCAACCAATGGAAATTAAACATTGATCAATCACGGTCATTCAGGCAAACGTCAATAAACAGATGTAGTTATGACAGCACCAGGCATTTGACCCTAATACAAACAAGCTGTTTTTGTTTCAGTGATAGATCTAGCTCTAGAAACAAGAGCTCTTATCCAAGCTGTTTTGGTTCTCCAGGGTTCAAAGCTGTCGAAATGAATGTACTGTCCAGTGGAAGTTGATTTCCTATGTACGGTCATTGTCATTTCGGCACAGATTTTAATGTCCAGAAAGTGCACTTCAGTGTAAAGCGGAAAATCCTCCATTGTGAATTTAAATTAGGATCAAAAGAGTTGAGTCTGGTGAGAATGATGCTGCTCTCCTCCGGTCCACAAAGCACAAGTGTGTCGTCCATGAAGCGGATATAGAATTTAATCAAACCCTCTTCCATCAGCTTGTTGACAACAATCTTCTCCAGCTCCGTCATAATAATGTTTGCCAGTGTTGGGCCTAATGAAGAACCCATCGATACACCGTCTGTCTGTTGATATACAGTAGAGTTGAAAGAAAACGGAGTTTTCAAACAAGTGCCCAGAATTAATTTCTTTAGCGTTGATCTGCGAAAAGTCATAGGTATTAGTTTTTTGTTGTAAATTCGATTCAAAACAATGTTCACCACCCTCCTAAATGGCACATTCGTGAACAGTGATTGAACATCGAAAGACACAAATCGGTAACCTTCCGACAGGAAGCTTTGTAGAATAGCACGGATGCGTTCTGCAGCTTCGAACGAGTCATTTACACAGAATTGGGTAACTGGGTAAGATCTTAGGTGTACAGATATCTGTACTGGTGCCTGTTTGTGCTTCTGTGCGTGGTGAGACCATGGAACAACTTAGATGTCTGCTCACGGCGACACACAGCCAAAGGAGACGCTGAAACATGAAACACTGACCAAGCGAACAACGGAGCAAAGAGCGCTCATTGACAAAGCAGGTTACAGGGGATCTCCCCACTCACTGAACAGAGCGTGTTAGAATCCAGATCTAACCAAGATGTTTGTCAGGCGAAGTGCAGTGTTTTCGAACGCACAAAGCCTAAACAGGGCTTAAATATCTAAATAAATCAGTAAAGCAACTTACAAAATGTTCATTTCAGTGTGAAAGGATGGTTTTAGATCGGCAGTTGGACTCGAGGTGGAACAGCGGGGCCCCGTGTCACGAAACAGGATAGGTTTAGTCGGTAGTTGTTTTTTTTTTTTAGTTTTTGTTTTTTTGTTTTTAGTTTGGTTTTGGTTTTTGTGTTTTTGTTTTTGTTTTTTGGGTTTTTTGGCGTAGCAATTCCAACTTGGGTACTTCTTCAAAGAAACAAGGAGCAAAGTGCTACATATGTGTAGCATAACGTGCTTTAAAGTGTGGTATACTGTATCCCAGGGTTAAGCTAAACACTTTCCCTTGACGATAAAAATTTCCATGAAACCGTGCCCAGGTCTGTGGACTGCCGTTTACTGACAGACAAAGCTCATCTGTTTAGCGAGGAAAAGTCCAAATCTCAAAATCGTCACAGACAAGGTTTCTACACTACTTGGACTAGAGTTCAACGAGAGCTGTATGCGGACTGGAGAGACCCGTGACATGCCTCTATTTACAGAATAACGGTTTGGCATTTCTCCTGATTGCATCTTACAGGAACTTAGTTAGAAATGTTTATACCCACGCCTTATACATGTCACACGGGTTATACAAAAGTGTAGCATTTGGTAAAGAACGTCTTTAAAGCGACAGCTAAATTTAAGAATACCTAGTTCGATTAAAGCGAAATGAATATCAATTTTCTGATTGATTGCGTACGATTATGTCGGTTATAAATGAACCAGTGATTGATCCCATCGATACCCTTTCAGTTCACTCACACATAACGTAGTCATTGATACAATGATATGAAATTCTTAATTTTCGAGTTCAATCAATGATTATTTATACCGTACACAAGAGAATTTCATGCATGCGCAGCGAGGCCAAAATTACGTTGGGAGTAAACCCAGGAGAAGCCCACAACCATCCGCCGGTAGCTGACAGACCAACCCACGTACCATTGGAGAGGAAGCCAGCAGGAGCCGCACTTGAACTCAAGGCGACTGTATTGGTAAGATGCTCCGGTGTCATTTGTTTGCTCTCGCATGCTAACCACCCAGCTTCGGATGACCCTCGACGAATTATAAGCGGTGTACTTAATAGCAAAATAGTGCTAGAATGATGCATATACAGGTACATGTATAATCTGATCGTAGAGTGTGTAGACTGACTCGGGCAGAACTGGTCAGCTTGCGTCGAGTATGTTGTCGACAATTTACAGTCCTATAGACCTACTACTAATTTGGCATCAACAAAATTAACAATAGTGTTAAAAATCAGTTTGAGTACAGAGTATGGCATTTAACAACAATCTCCTGTTAGCCTGCGTAGATAGACAGTGAGTTGTACTGTCTTTATGGTTGGCAAAAACATCTTGCGATTTTCACAAACTTTTTACTCAGCTTCCATACACTGGGAAAACAGGGATCGCTACACTAAAAATGTCATTCGATACCAAAGTCATTGTCATAGGGAATACCATATCACAGCTGAATGTAACTGTAATGTCGTAAGGCGGACATCGTTTAAGCCTTTTGTCAAATTTGAAAGATGCCTATACAAAAGAATATAGGAGTATAACAATTCCTTGAGAAAGAACATTGAAATTCATCATACTATATATCTATGACACTGTATACACGTAACACATAAAACAGAACTCCGGCGTATTATACGTGTTTAATGAGAAAAATAAGGAAAAGAAACAGGCCTGTGTTCAACGCTAGGGTATATATGTGTGTCAGCAAATCTGCTGTATGCATAGGTTCTCTATGTTGTACATGTAATTTCCCGGCCTGCCTTTCATTCCTCATTATTTCCATGTCTGCTCACATGCCAGGCCTTGATATTTTTGCTCACTCTGCGTGCCAGAAGGTTCTCTCACAGATGAGGAATGAGTTCTTGCTTTGAAAATGGGTTTACTTAAACCTTAATATCAACCAATATGTCTTCAGAAATGTAACATGTTATACAGATTTTTAGTGTATAGGACAGACCCCTATATTTGATCAGTCAAAGCTCACTGGCTAAGATGGTTAAACGATGACTCCCTGTGACTGTGAGGCTGTCGATGAGAGAGATCCAGAGCTCGATCCCACCTCTCGCTGCTTTCGCTGCGACTGTAAGTCAGGAGGTTATCCTGACAGCGGTGGTTTAGCCCTGGCTTGTCAGTTTCCTCCACTCACAAACCTGACCTCCAGGTGAGATAAGTGTACTTGTCAGTTTCCTCCACTCACAAACCTGGCCTCCAGGCGAGATAAGTGTACTTGAAAAATTAATACGGAGTACCGGTACGGCGTTAAACATCAATCCATGCTATAAAAGAATTCATCAGCTCAAGTACAGGGGTACGGCGGTACGATGAACAGGCCTCACAGACCAATCAACACAGAAGGATGCAGACTTTACGTTAGTAATACATCAGCATCATCGAGCGGAATAATGGTGGGTGTTTTTGTCACCCAGTGATATTATGTGGACAGGATATATTGTCGATACTGACGGATGGATGACGATAAACTTGTATTGACGTGTACGATGAGAGTCATTCGCCGTCCCCCTAAAACACGTACAGATGTAAACATATTGATGCAAAACTTCTTCTGTCCCAGCGTATTAAGTGGGGGGGGGGGACTTGATGTTATAGCCTTTGTACGTTTAAATAGGACTGTGTGTCAGCCTGTACCTTTGTGTGATGGACAGGTAGGGCCATCTGCTATCTGAAACGAATCAGGGACACGTGGCCTTGTGGGGAGGAGATGCTGGACGACTAAGTTCTTCATTAAGAATGGAGTTTTCAAACTTAGGGAGAACACAACGAGTAAAGAATTATTTTTACAGTTGGAAAGGTCTCTTTCCTGAAGCAGAGGTTACTTATTGAGTGAAAAGAGCGGGAATCAGTGACAGGCAACAGTGGCAGATATCAATAGCTGAGATAAATGATAGGAATCAGTAGGAGGAATCAATTAGTGACGGGGATCAGTGGCAAGAATCAAAAGCGGAAATCAATCAGTTGCAGGTATCAATGGCTGGAATCAATAGATGGGGTAACGGAGATGAATCAATAGAAGAAATCAATGGCTGAAATCAATTTCAGGAAATAGTGGTGGGAATCAATGTCAGTAAACCGTTATACAAGAGTCAGTGGCAGAAATCAGTAACAGGGGTCGTGAAGAGGAATCATTAGCAGATGATACTGCAGGTGGAATGGAGCAGGTGGAATCAGACTCTACCACCTATAGGATACTCCTGGAGAAATGAAACTGCCTGCCCAGGATGCTGCTGGTGGAATAAACCCCGCTAGCTGGGATACTGTTGACGAATTAAAACTCTGGTATCTTGGGTACTGCCGGTGGAATAAGACCCCGGGGCTCGAAACACTGCTGGTGGAATAAGACCCCGGGACTCACTGCTGGTGGAATAAGGCCCCGGACTCAGAAAATTTCTGGTGGAATAAGACACCGGTACTTATTGCTGGTGGAATAAAACCTCGGAACTTGGGACATTGCTGGTGGAATAAGACCCCGGGATATGGGATACTGCTGGTGGAATAAAGCTCATTGTGCACTGATCATTGGCCATTGGTCATCTTTCGGGTACGTTTTGCTAAAGCTTTGTCATTATGATATTCAACTATGCCTGTATACATGCATTGATTACGTGGACGAGAATAACATGTGCTAGCTTAACAGTCGATGTTGCCACGGCGAGAAATCAGCCGGCATCCACATTCACTGGTTTAAAACCCGGTCAAAACGGGAACAGTTCTTCCGATGAGTTTTGCGCACCAACTGACCCATTCATAGATATAAATTTAAATGGTTTTACTGGGCTTCCATAGAATTACCCCGTAACAGTTGTGAGTATTATAGACTTCTGTTTAACACCCAAAGTCCTCGCGTCTGTTGAGGGTATAACAGGACTTCACTATTTGTTCACTTAAGTTGACTGCTAATCGTTTAAGTCGCTGTCAGGCTGCTGTGTGAGATATCGATGTACATAAACATAAACGTTAGGTGTGGGAGAGATGCACAGCTGACCGCCGGAATACCTCCACCTCCAGACTCTCGATCGCCCTGACACGTGCCCCCGGGGCTATCGATTACAACACCGTTACCTGTAGTATATAAGTACAGAGACAGGACGATGTCCATCCTGAAGTCAGCCAGTCAGAGGACACGTGGGTTGATACTGAGACAAGGAGTGGTACGGCTTCGCAGAATGAAGTGGATGGTAAGTCACTCGCCATAACCAAATCTTGTTTCTTCTACATGCAATATAAAAAAATGAACATAAATAGGCGTTTTCATATTTTTTTAATTTCATGTATTTATTTATTTAATTATTTCCTAATTTATTTCTTATTTCATTTTTTAGCAGCACAAGTTGCTATGCCTACTTAACAAGGCAAGGTTGAGGCTATATCGTGGCTATGGGATCAGACCACGTAGCCAACAGGTACACGTGATGTGCAGGCGATTAAAGCGCCTGCCCGCTGACTGTAACGCCCAGTAGGGGCCTACTAACCAGGCCGTGTGGTCGAACCGAGCTGTCACTGCTTTGGCTGGGGCGTGTAGTCAAGAGATTTGTCAGGTATCTGCCGTGAGGCGATGATTTACTCCGGGCACTCAGGTTTCCTCTGGCCATAAACCTGACTGTCAGCATATGAATGGCGAGTACTGGGAACTACGTTAAATAAACATATATATAAAAAAAAATACAGATAAGATGGGAAGCCATATTATTTCACCATGGTCTCGCGTAACGGTGCCATTCGAAGAAGGCATAAATCCACACTGCGCAGAAACTGTGGTTTTGACCCCACTTCCATTCCTTAGAGAACAGCCCTGTAAAAAAATTTAAAAATAAGCCTACTAAGGAATCAGACCTAGATGTATCTGAAAGAAAAAGAGCGGTTTCCCTAATAAGGACGAAAGTTCAAAACTAGGGGTTAAATACATCAACGTAGAAACTGAGAAGGTTTTATTTTCTCTACACCATGAAAATCAACCTTTTGGCTTCCAGTCATCCTCCGTTAGTCAGTAGTCAGTCAGGTTTGGAGAAATGTTGCGCATTACATGGTTCATTCATGCTAATTTCAATTCCGGCAGCTTTTCATGTCCCATTAATAACACTTGGTGATTTGTATTTTGGCCTTCGTGACCGAGGGGTTAGCGTGCTAGCGCAGCACGATGAACTGGTCGCTGTGAGTTCAGGTCCAACTTAGGCTGATTTCCTAGCAACCTACGGATGGTCGCGGGCTTTTTCTCACGCTCTGTCTGCTGCCTCCCACTATAATGCTGGTCACCAACGAATATAAGTGAAATATTCTTGTGCACGGGTAAAACTCCAAGCAGATAAATAAATATTTTCAAAACTGACATCGGTTGCGGGACGCATCATTAATCATCCAGTAAACTCCGGTATGTTCACGTTATGTATGTGTCTGGCAGCTACGCTACCCACGCACTGGGATTATGCGAGCATCTGACGCACCAGATGGCCGCCCTCTCAGATTCTCATGCTAATTGACGTTTTACCTGCCGCCGACGATTCTGTCCCAGCTTATCTCTGGTGTTGGCTTATTCAGATATTTGTGAAATAAATTCCAGGTTTTCAACAACAACAAAAAAAACCCACTTATTAAAAAAGACTAATTGTTCAGCATTTGAAATGAAAATTGACCGCTTCTGACGTAATCATGTTGACTAGCGTTGAAATTAAAAATGTCATTTTTTCCACAACTGGTAATTTCTTTATTTCGTGTAAAAGTAGTCAACAGGAATAATTTAAAACTGCTCAGTTTTATTTCAAATATAGAACTTATTTCAACTTTCATTTCAAAAGTGGCGTTTATTTCAAAATTAACATTTTATGTTGCATAAATTGTTCCTATAAACGCAATGTTGGTGTTGTCTAATGATGTGCTTATACTTTCTTATTTCAAGAGTTTTCAACTTGCATTTCAAAAGTGGAGTTTATTTCAAAAAAAAAAAAAAAACACTTTATGTTGCATGAATGGGTCCTATAAACGCAATGTTGGTGTCGTCTAATGAGGTGCTTATACTTTCAGCTATGGCTGACGGGATTGGCACTCATGATGCTGTGTTTATTGGAAACCATGAAATCCGCCAGTCTATTTCCTGCATGTTCACACATCTGTGATATACACGGTCCCGTTAGTCGATATTACTGTACCCTGGAGTACGAGGGGGATCCGCTGTCCGTGAGGGCTTGCTGTCTCAGCCCCAATATCTGCCCGCCGGAGGAATGCACGGATTTCGGTAACGTTTCCCTTGTCGACATGTACTACGACATAATCGAGATAGCCCGAGACAAAGAGCAGATATGTGAATGTACAGTCGTGACGTGTGTGAAGACGGAGGGCCTCGTCTGTCTGCCCTGTTCACCATTCAGTAAGCTGGAGAAGATGAAAGAAGACACCCAAAATTTCCTGATGTCAAAAATGTGAAGAGCTGTAAAAGCATCGTGACGATTATGGCGGGCTAAAACATCGTGACGGTTATGGCGGGCTAAAACATCGTGACGGTTATGGCGGACTAAACCATCGATACTGGTATTGCGGTGATCAGTAACTGGAGTCACAGTCTCATCTCAACAGGAATTCATATACATAAGTCATTCTGGAACTTTAAATTCATACTCGATATTTAACATTGCCTTCATATTGAGTCTTTAACATTCCTTTCCGAGTGGATCTGTAAAATTTTCTTCAATTCAAGAGGCAATTTAACATTGCCTTCATTAATTTCTCGATCTTTAACGTTACCTTTATACTGTTTCTTTAACATTGCCTTCTGAGTAGATCTTTTACATTGCCTTCAATCGACGTGGGTGTTTAACATTGCTTTCATTCTCAATCATTAACATTGCCTTCAAACCTTTAAACGCTCTCTCCATAGTGAATCTCGCAATATGTTATATCATGTATTCTGGGGCTTCTGGTTTGAGCCTGAAGTTGTAACCCAAACTAAACTCTTAAATAGATGCATCAAACCCATAAAAAAATTGATCGACGATTCTACGGTGAGGTAATTGTTTCAGCCAAGTGTTCATCTTCTAATATTTTGCTCTGTAAAGATCAACGTTTTTACAAATGGCCCAATAAACATGTAGCAATATAGGCCTACACAGCTCGTCAGAAAACACGCACACAGCAAACATTCATGTTGTCCGATTTTGAGGAAAACACGCATGCAGTAAACGTTCATGTTGTCGGAAAATGGCAAATTCATCTCAATCAGTCAAACTAAGAATGGCTGCTGATCATTCACCGTGTTGTGGATACTTCACGTGGCACTTTCCTTGTATAACAAAGATTCTGTGCTGAATATTGTGAGAAGCTTCTTCGGGTTTCGAACCAGTATGTAGTTTATATAGTCTGTAATTGACACTTATCTCTGACAAATACAGCACCGTGTAGATTTGCAAAGAATTCTGGATCTGAGCAAAGCAGTAGGGATGTATTTGCATAACATTGCGAACATTAAGTGTTGTCACTATCTTGTCTTTTTGTATATCCTGGCATTTCGAATTATCGCTCATTGGCTGCTGTGTGAGGCAAACCTGCAGGATGGATCTTTAGGTGCTGTTTAAGGTGATTTAGTAAACTCCAAATTTCCTATCCCTACGCTCAGCCAATCAGGTTCAACTGTGCATCCTTTCAAATTTGTATCCGGACTAGCAAGATGATCACATCGGTTATCTCTGTATGCTGTGTTTGACGTTGGCCTTTTGCAACTTCACCAAGGACCATGTATTCTCTACTCCCTTTAGCATTTTGCCCCGTGCACAGTTGTTCATGGAAATCTACCCGTTTCATCAATGCCTGCAGTTCTTCATCATGTGTTTACAGTTCTTAACCATGTGATTACAATACTGACAAAGCAAACTTGTTTTCATAAATCTTTTATTTTTTGGCACAGTTATTAGTGCATGTCAGTTAGTAGTGTAGGCTTACATGAGGATGCTACACTGTTTTGGTTGTAGAGATAGCACTGAGCGGGCTTTTATTCCATCGCTACTGTATGCGTACAACATCACCTGCATTATGGACAGCTGCAAACTCAGTTCTGTACAGTTCCTGTTACTATGTTATAAACCCTAATAATGTTGTGAGTAGAGTACATTCCAATATCGCTATAGGTGATGACAGCTCGGATTCAGTGTACACATGCAAGTGTTGTAAAGAGATCAGGCAAGTAATATTCCTTTCTCTTTATCTCGTATGTATTTACAAATTTGATCATTACCATTTTATACGCTGAGCTGGATGGTGCTTTTTATGTTGAGGAATTTTTTCAGTTGCATGTGGAATTTGTTTTATATTTAAATGCTTGCAACGTAATAGATATAGTAGTGTGTCGAGCCTGTAAGTGATCCTACCCATAGTGGTACTGATAACATATACGTTTTTATAACTGGTGTCCCCGGCTCTGCCATAATATATACCTGAGCAGGTAGTTTAGATTTGTTAATTAAGTTCTTCTTGCGTTTGGTGTATGTGGTGTTTTGGGGTTGGTCTGCACAACAAGTGTGCAATGGTGTATGTGGTGTTTTGGGGTTGGTCTGCACAATAAGAGTGCAATTGTGAATGTGAATGTGTTTATTTCAACGATTTTAAAAAGAACAGATGAATAATAATACGATTCATCACAATAATATCCCAATGGTGTCCTTTGTTATTTGGTGAACCAGAGTTATACTGAAAGGATCCAGGTCCTCTCTCAATGTGCCATTGTTTCAAAGTGGAGGGAAAACATATACATGTATATATATTATCGAAAAAACGTAGGGGTTCCACCTGAAGATACTGTCGACATTCTGAAGGTGTCCGCTACATAACATATATCAGGTCCACAAGCTTTCCTTACCTTATGGGAGGTGTTGACTGTACAAAATGCATCCCATGTAAAAATAACATTTCAAAACTTAAGAAAGTCCAGCATTTGGAGAAAGAAGAAAAAAGATAGTGTAATCATCTTGACGGTGTCTACCACAAAATCTGTCAGCGTCATACGCTTTCCCTGCCTACTCTTGGCGGAGCTGATTAAGCAAACAAATATACTCTGAGTCGGGCGGAAAGGCTAGGCCTGGTGTCACTCCTACGTTCATGGAATAGCTTAAGTCGGTAGTTTTCTTGCCTAAGTCCAAAAAGTTAAGCCAAATGCGATGCAGTATTCTAAAAGATTTAAGAATTTTCGTGAAAGCGGGACTGGGTGGCAGTGTGACGAATCTTGCAGGTTGAAAAGGGATTTCTATACGCAAACAAAACTGATGGGATGAACAGTTTGAAATGCGCGGCAAACGTTTTGTACATTAGTGTTGAAATGTTTCATTGCAAACGAAGACCCGGGTAAGCATTATTTGCCACAAACTTAGAACACAATGATTGTGAAATGGGCAACAGATCTAAGGCATAAAAAGCACATGTGAATTATAGGTGCTGCTATTTATACCGAACTGAATTAGACAGTCACTGAAACAGCATTTTTAGGCAGAGCCATTGTCGTACCACCGATATTACCGATATAGACCAAGCTGCAAACAAACCCAAAAGGTAATTACGGTTATGGAATTTCCTGCTAGCATGTATCACCCAGTTAAAAACCAAGAGTGGTTTACTCTAAATGCTACTGACTTTGTTGTTAGCATTTTTATATTCTACTAATCGGGACGTCCGTGGCTCGGTTGATTAGCGCAATCACCCAGTGCCTCTCACCAATGTGGTCACTGTGAATTCAAGTCCAGCTCATGGCCGCCGTCGTACAAGTGAAATATTCTGGAGTCCGGTGTAAAACACTAATCAATTAAATAAATAAATAAATATTCTCCTGAGCAGACTTTTTTTTTTACCTAATGATGCTAATGGTAGTATCAGTTGTTGCTGTTTGTGTTTTTACATGAACACTTAGAATTTGCCAACTATCACACTTTTGTCACTGCTTTGGTTTCACTCTCTGGACTGTCCTTTGTATTCTGAAACAATGCCAATAGATATGTCAACTGACAGCGCACCTGAGGTGTATCTTGTCATCTTTAGTGCTTCATCAGGTCGTATATACCGCCAACTGGAATCCAAGTAAAACCACAGGGACTATCACTTTGTATTGAGGGAAGAATTGTGGTCTAAACGAATAAGATAGCCGAAACAGCCATATCCAGGTTGTCAAATCCTTTATTGCCTCTAATTTGACTACACTGTGAGTTGCTGGTACCTTATGTCAACTAGGAATATAAGTATAACAAAATTTTACACTGCTCCAACCACTACACCATGGCCTGCTTCCGAAAAAGACACGCAATTAGTGCTGACAATCTTTTTGGAGAATCAGACAACATATATCAAACCCTGGCATTCTTCCAAATATGCCTGCTGTTTCTTACCCTTCCTCCAAGGGATAACTCTTCACTGCTCCCATTTTCTTATGTGTGCTATTAAACTGCTGCCAATCAAATAAACACACATGTACAAGTAAACTGAACCCACTCAGAACGGAGCAACGCTGGACTGCTTGACAAAAAAACATTTATTTAATAAGCTATAAGCTTACTAGTTTTCTTTCAATATGTAATACAAAACAGGACTGTAACATAAATACCTTCAAGATTTACAACGTAAAGAGCTTGTTTGCAGTTCAACATGAGAAGGATCCCCAGAGCATACAAAGCAGGCTATTCACAAATGGATGGCAAGTAAATCCTGCTTAACTTCTTATGCATATCTCATGACTACACCGAATGAAACTTAGATAGAGGCTACAGATAATAAAACATTAAAACTTTGCATTAAAAAAGATTTCTGAACATCAGGCTTCTGTGATTGATATACAGAGTGTACAAGGGTAGATATCTTGAAGCCCCTTGTAGAAACATGGATCCAAAGACAAGTAGTAGGAACACTGAATACATCTAAGCATATATAAGTATATGTGTACACTTTTAAAAGAATACAAACAGAAGTAAAGACTGAAGAGAGTGATTTGATCGCAGTTTTATAAATAACAGCCATAGAACAAATCAATTTCATTTTGCCCTGATTTCTAGACTGATATACGGAGCAAGCCGGTCACAATCACTTTGTTGTGATTTCCAGATTACTCATTAAAACACAACAGCTAATTTTGTTTCGTCTTGATTTCTAGATTAATAATTAGAATGAGCCAGCAAATTTTGTTGTGATTTAAATCAGTGTTTCAACAAGCATTCACACCATTGTTACTTATTACCCCAGCCATTCAGCAATGTTGAACAGCCTACCTGTCGTTAGAAGTTCAAATGTTTGTCAATACTATCCATAAAGATATCATCAAATTGTTAAAAGCAGGAAAATTGCATATGGAATTATTCCATACAAATAAAGAACACTGCTTTGCGAGGGCCAGTCTAGAAACTACATGTAGTTATAAATTATTTCATGGTTACCATCATTAACAAAATGTAAAGTTTTCAATAAACACACCAATAGCACTCAATCTCTAACAGGTTATCACATTTTTCTCCCAAAATATTTACTCTACATAAATGTTTACTATCGCACACCAGTTGCACAAAGTAATCTATGATTAGCATTGATATAAACACATGTTTATGTAGAGTTATACTGTTATAAATGCTTCACACACACAAACTATATCTAGTTAAAACTTTACTAGGATTTATCACAGGCAAAGGGGAAGAAAACACAAGTTTACCCTACTGGAATTGTCAAATACAAACCTCACTATGGTAGACATACACTCTCCCTCACTTACCACATACACACTCCCCTACACTTACCACATACACACTCTGCTACACTTACCACATACACACACTCCCTTATCAACAGAATTACCACAAACATGCACATTTATCATTTGCACATTTTCATCAAACATTCAATCTTTTGATACACACAGCAAAACACATTTCATAATGTTGGTGCTAACATCCATAACAGATTAGTCAGGTTCTCAGAGTTATCCTGCAGACACTTCTCAAATGCAAGCTGTGTTAATACAGAAACATACAGAAAAAGGTATACACTTATGCAGGAAACTATCTTACATATGCCACTCGTTTGAACACATCCTCAACATGATGCTTGATTCGATCACCCAATGCTTGATTTGATCATCAACAATATGTTTGATCATCAACATGTTTGATTTGATTATCAACATGTTTGATTTCATCAACAACATGTGTGATTTAATCATGAACAAGATGTTTGATCATCAGGTTTGATTTTGATCACCATGTGTGGTTTAATCATCAACAAGATGTTTGATTTGATCACCCAATGCTTGATTTTGATCACCATTCAAATCTCCTCAATATTTCTTTCCACAGAATCATACATAAGCATACTTAAATCGCTTAGTTCTAGAAAACTTGGTCGGGGGGGGGGGGGATCTTTGGTTAATGGACCAGGTTTGATTGAAACATGGGATAAAGTCACTACCCTGCGAAACACCTGGACTGACACACCCACTGCACAAGTAAGTGGCCTAAACCCTAAGCATTATTTCACTCACTGCCAAGTATACTGACAACAATGGCTGTGACCCTGGCAGTATTGGTCTTTAATTAAGGCAATAGTGGCATCAGCTTCCCACACAGAGACAGATTTGTCCTCCTTCACCGTGAGTAAGGCAGACGCACTCGAGGAGACTCATATGATCTCATGTACATCCACATCTGGAGTCCTGGGTAAGAACCTCTTCCTGAATTCCTCATCTGACAAGGTCAATGGTGGTGGGGTTTTTCCCAAGTCTACATTTCTGCTTGGGGAGCAAGACCTTGACCTTGATCCAGAGCGTGACCTTGACCCTGATCTTGATTGAGATCTTGATCTGACTGGACTCTCACAAATCCTGACTCTATGTTTCTTCTTGGGTGGACAGGTTGGTGTCGAAGTGCAGAGATCTTCACAGCTCTGGAAAACAGTTAACATGGATTATTCTCTGTCAAAGGTTTTCAGCACTTACAGACCTCCACCAGTTCCACAGCCTTTGACTATTTTCAATAAGAAGCTGGTCCTGTTAGGACATCTGAAAGATCAAATGACAAAAAAACTTCCTGCTGCTTCTGCTCACTGGACAATAGAGTACTCCAGAACACACAACATCAACAGCTCTGAATCTTTCTGAACTATGCTTTTAGTTCTGTTCCATTACTCTTCCTTCATAAAATTTTAAGTTTTTCAAGCCTCTCTTGGGGCTGGAGTGGCTGTTTAAAAAACTTCACGTGGCCTTGAAAACAGGACATACCAAAATAAAGTAATGGAGATCTGCACTAAGTTACTGCTTTAAAAACAAGCGTTTACCTTAATACGTGGCTCAGTTTAGAACCAGGTGTTTACCTTAATACGTGGCTCAGTTTAGAACCAGGTGCCTACCTTAATACGTGGCTCAGTTTAGAACCAGGTGCTTACCTTAATACGTGGCTCAGTTTAGAACCAGGTGCCTACCTTAATACGTGGCTCAGTTTAGAACCAGGTGCCTACCTTAATACGTGGCTCAGTTTAGAACCAGGTGCTTACCTTAATACGTGGCTCAGTTTAGAACCAGGTGCCTACCTTAATACGTGGCTCAGTTTAGAACCAGGTGCCTACCTTAATACGTGGCTCAGTTTAGAACCAGGTGCTTACCTTAATACGTGGCTCAGTTTAGAACCAGGTGCTTACCTTAATACGTGCCTCAGTTTAGAACCAGGTGCTTACCTTAATACGTGCCTCAGTTTAGAACCAGGTGCTTACCTTACGTGAGGTGAGTTTGACTGGAGCCAGATGTTTACCTTAATACATGGCTCAGTTTAGAACCAGGTGCTTACCTTACATGAGGTGAGTTTGACTGGAGCCAGATGTTTACCTCATGTGAGGTAGATCTGGTAGATCTGGTAGGTCTGATAAGAGCCAGATGTTTACCTCATGTGAGGTAGCTCTGATAAGAGCCACATGTTTAACTCATGTGAGGTAAGTCTGATAAGAGCCAGATGTTTACCTCATGTGAGGTAGCTCTGATAAGAGCCAGATGTTTACCTCATGTGAGGTAGCTCTGATAAAAGCTAAGTGTTTACCCTATGTGAGGAAGGTTTGACAAGAGCCAGATGTTTATCTTATGTCAGGCCAGTTTCACAAGAGCCAGGTATTTACCTAATGTGATGTCAGTTTCACAAAAGCCAGGTGTTTACCTTATGTGAGGTCAGCTTTGTTTCCCTGAGGTCATCCTGCAGCAATCTCATTGTCTCTTGTAACCTGAAACATATAGTCCCAAACTCACTATCTGAACTGTGATGACAAATGTATAACCGGTACCAAGTGTCACCCTTAACAGTAGACTTCTGAAGAACAGCGAATTTATTTGAGTTGTTGAGTGCAATGATGGCAGTCATGGGTGGAGGAGGCCAGAGTGCCCAGGGTAAACCACTGACCTTTGACCTGTCTCCAAGACCAGGATTAAACTGCATCTTTGTGTAACCTTCCCACTGAGCCATGTCATACCTCCCATAATTCTGAAGATTTAATTGTTTTAAAATAGCTGTTCATGTTTTAATTGCTGCATTCTGTGTGAATGCTACCAGAGCTATCAATGTTCCTAAAGTACCTCAGGTATCTCTCCTGTATCCTCTCTCGCTCCTTCTGGGTCTCCTGAAATAAGAGCATATCACAAAATAAATCAACCAAGTTTTCTGGACAACATTTTGAAAGCTAAAACTGTTCTACCCAGACATCTAGCTTGAGACATTCAAGATTTTCTGGATTATCTGATCTAATCTGTCTACTACCTTGTTTAATGCTGCCACACAATATGTGATTTGTCTACTGCTTTGTTTAATGCTGCCACACAATATGTGATTTGTCTACTGCTTTGTTTAATGCTGCCACACAATGTGTGATTTGTCTACTTCCTTGTTTAATACTGCCACACAATGTGTGGTTAAATCATCAAATATGCACGTATGCATAAACAAACAGCTTGTTTCCAAACAGGTCAGCGCAATATCCCTTCCAGACATGTCCTATTTACACCTCTATATTCTCTAACACATGTTGACAAACCTTTAGATATAATTTTGTCAAACATCCTTTATAATATGCCGACACGACTGATGGTATACCACAATGCCTCTATATCCTTTATCACATGCTGTATGCTCCTACAGGTATAGTACAGTCACACAGGTACCTTTACATCCTTGATAATATGCTGACACGACTGATGGTATACCACAATGCCTCTATATCCTTTAACACATGCTGTATGCTCCTACAGGTATAGTACAGTCACACAGGTACCTATACATCCTAAAGCACATGCTGACATTCCTTCATCATACAGTTTAATCATACATGTACCTCTACATCCTCTGTCACAAGCTGACACCTCTATACTATACTTTTACATCATCTATCACATGCTGAGACCTCTATATTATACCTCTACATCCTCCATCACATGTATATTATATCTCTGTATCCTCTATGACATGGTGGCACCTCTATATTATACCCCTACATCCTCTGTCACCTACTGGCACCTCTGTATTATACCTCTACATCCTCTATCACATGCTGGCACCTCTATATTATACCTCTACATCCTCTATCACATGCTGGCACCTCTATATTATACCTCTATATCCTCTATCACATGCTTGCACCTCTATATTATACCTCTATATCCTCTATCACATGCTGGCGCTCCTGACTGAAGATCCTAGCCTGCTCCTGTTCTCTCAGCTTCTGTAACTCTAACTGGTCCGTCAGATCCAAGATTTGATCCTGCCAGACAACAAACACAACTTAAATATATGTGTGTGTGTATATATATATATATATATATGAATATATATATAGAGAGAGAGAGAATACATGGGTCTTGGTTGCACAACCTCAGCACATAGAAGATAATTTTGTTTTGAGGTAAACCATCAGTCAGCAGGCTATGAATCTCCTTAGAGTGGGTTGTAGGAGTGAGTCTTTAAAGTTAAATGCACTGTAGATTTTCAGCTGAAGCTGGCTGACTCAGACAACATAAATGCAACACAAAGATTGTTGGAGCACCAAACACACAATGTGATGATCAATAAGTGACACTCACCTGAAGGGTATCCACACAATGTGATGATCAATAAGTGACACTCACCTGAAGGGTCTCCACACAATGTGATGATCAATAAGTGACACTCACCTGAAGGGTCTCCACACAATGTGATGATCAATAAGTGACACTCACCTGAAGGGTCTCCACACAATGTGATGATCAATAAGTGACACTCACCTGAAGGGTCTCCACACTATGTGATGATCAATAAGTGACACTCACCTGAAGGGTCTCCACACAATGTGATGATCAATAAGTGACACTCACCTGAAGGGTCTCCACACAATGTGATGATCAATAAGTGACACTCACCTGAAGGGTCTCCACACAATGTGATGATCAATAAGTGACACTCACCTGAAGGGTCTCCACACAATTCACATTTTCACTGTCACGAATGACCAGCTCTGGAAAGAAAAACCAACAAAACTCTAAGGTCAACTAAACAATTCAAATCCATCATGATTAAATCTTTATTTATTGGTCACCAGAAATTTGACATAAACAAAGATGCTGTCTTCATGTACAAGATGTCATAGATGTAGACATATTTATTTACTGATTTGATTTGCTGTTTTTTTGCTGTCATTCTCAAGAATATTTCACTCATACAATGGCAGAAAGCATGATGGTGGTAGGAAATACAAGAGAACATCCATGGGTTGCTGACAGACCTTCCCAAGTTCGAGTTATAGATAATTACAAAAATCTCCAAAGCATCAGATGAACTGAACATTTCAAAGTCATTTTGTTTGACTTATAATAAATGGATGAGGTGAAATTTTCACAGCTTGACAACACCAATCATCAAGTGTACCTTACATGTACTTCTTTAACACTTACATATAAACATTTCAATGGTAAATATTCCCACACTTCACAATGCAGTAATGCTATCTCCAGGAGATAACTATTTTATCCCTTCCAAACACTAAAACCACTTGGCCCTCTCAGCAACATGGTCTAAAGGCAAACATCACATTATCACTGAACCAATATATAACATGAAACCAGAGTAGTCCTGACGACCAGGTGTGAGGAGCACATGCGTGTGAAAGGCTGACCTTTCTTCACATTATTCAGCTCCTCTAGAGCGTCCTCTTTCTTGGCCAGCTCGTTCAGGAAGTACTGACGGTCAGAGTCTGTGCTGGACAGAGCCTCGCGGAAGTCCTGTCGCAGTTTCTTCTCTCTCTTCATCCTCTCACGGAACTCCTCCTTTATCCACTGGATCTTCCCCTGAGGGTAAATAGCAAATAAGTACAATGTTTACATACACGTACGATGATGACATACATAAGTGATGATGACGTACATGAGCGATGATGACATACATGAGCGATGATGACATACATGAGCGATGATGACATACATGAGTGATGATGACATACATGAGCGATGATGACATACATGAGTGATGATGACGTACTGTGATATGCTCTAATGGGTATCCATTCCTCTTTAATACATGGGTCATACATGGGTACGTATTTCACTGGCCTTTTATCTCTTGTTTTCCGGCACTTTCAAGGACTATTCAATTTAGGTACAAATCTTCATTGACAGACTGAGGAATACCAATTCAGTAGCTGATTTATCAGTTTATTTCAAACATACTGCAATGTAGGATATTTAACAATGAAATATCTAAGTACTTTCAAAATGACTCTTTGGTGGGAATAGGCATTTCAAGTAACAAACAAAGAATGTTTCTAACTTGAAATTACCAACTTATGGAAATTCTGACCTTGTCCTTTTTTTTGCCAGTATTCATTTATTTATATTTACATTTATATTATATTTGCTGATAAATCCTTTCAATTTTGTACACATATGTCCATCAGAGCGCAGGCCGCTCTCTGCATGATTTTACCACTGCAAGTTGAGTAATACATTTAGCAGTGACTCACCTTCATCTCCGCTAACACCTGGGGAGGACCTGACAGACAACCCTTCACATTGTTCATGGCCTACAACAACAACAACCACATGCTCTGTCTTCATACATCCATAGCTTCAATAGCACACACCACAGCAGCTGTACGATACCATCTCATCTGGATCACTACTAGTGCTGCTCCAACTGCCAGTACCACAATTCAGCCCATACACAAGCACCATACATGTATTAAACTATCTAATTACTTTTACTCCACCATATTACATGGTAACTTACTTTATCACGCCTTTGGTTTATATGTACATGTCTATTTTACACCTTGAGGTGTACCAGACAGACACACACATACCAACTTGGCCTTGGTTTGTAGGATAGTGCCAAGACAGTACACAAAAACAGATGTTGTAATCACTACATGTAAGTGAGAGGTCAAAGGTCAGCCCCACCCACCTGGTACTTCTCGGGGGACTCGGTGGAGGCCACGTCTAACGCTGCGTCCACATCCTGGGCCAGCTCATTCAACAGGTTCTGACACAGACAACAATGGAGCCAATGACAACGTGAGAAACAGTGAAACACAGCACGTAGTAATCAACAGCTAATACATCTAATACACCTAATACTACAGCTGATGAAACGCTGCAACATGTATGTTGTCATTTACAAACAAAATACAAGTCATTCTACATTTAGAAGGGAGCTTATAGAAAACTACATGAGGATCAATTTGCACACCAGTACACTGATATGGAGAATGATATTGATATCATACATGGGATCAATTTGCACACCAGTACACTGATATGGAGAATGATATTGATATCATACATGGGATCAATTTGCACACCAGTACACTGATATGGAGAATGATATTGATATCATACATGGGATCAATTTGCACACCAGTACACTGATATGGAGAATGATATTGATATCATACATGAGGATCAATTTGCACACCAGTACACTGATATGGAGAATGATATTGATATCATACATGAGGATCAATTTGCACACCAGTACACTGATATGGAAAATGATATTGATATCATACATGAGGATCAATTTGCACACCAGTACACTGATATGGAGAATGATATTGATATCATACATGAGGATCAATTTGCACACCAGTACACTGATATGGAAAATGATATTGATATCATAAATGAGGATCAATTTGCACACCAGTACACTGATATGGAGAATGATATTGATATCATATGAGACATACCAGTAATCCAGAAATTCTTTGTCTCACTATTTGAAAAGATTTTGACAGGGGTTTGTATCTCTCGGGTGGCTGGCATTGTAAGTACATGCTGTTATTAAAAAAAACATTAGAAAAACTCACCAAGTTCTCTCTCTCCAGTCTACGAACAGCTTCTTTAGCACAGTGTAACTCATCTTCTAAAACCTTTACCCTGTGATATGACAAACCATATATTCATCTGTACAGTATTCAATTTTATTGTGCACATATCAGTATAAACAAACATTTCTGTAAAACATGTATTCATTTAAAATCATTAAACAGTAGCTTCAATACCAATTCAACACAACCACTAGCCATGTTTACATTACTTAAATTAACCGCACGAGCAGAAATGGTAATGTGTTATTTTACTGAGGGGATAAATACTTGAAGCTTGACAATCTGGAAAACCTACCTGCTCAAATCATCCTCAGCCAACTGAGTCTGGGAAGCAAAGAGTGAAATGTGCCAGATTAAATCAAGTGATGAGCAAGGACTTGAACAACTATGATTCAGCGCAAATACATGCCATAACTGCAAATTTCTCTCCAGGCGAACTCAATCTGCTAAATGTTCACATCAAAGTGACACTTAAATGAGTTTTAGACTTTAAAACCGAGATACTGATGGGAAGAAGACAACTTCCTTAAGAACAGAGTTGAACAATGAGACACAAGAATAATAAATACTTGAGCAAGTGCCAGATGTCACATTTGTTGTATCCGATTGAGACTGGTGTCTAACTCCAGGTAACTTCACTGATTGAGACTGGTGTCTAACTCCAGGTAACTTTACTGATTGAGACTGGTGTCTAACTCCAGGTAACTTTACTGATTCTATTCAGGTGCATAAGAAGCTAAAAAGAGCACATTTTTTGTCATAAGTTTGACACAGTTTGACCAAATTTAGCAAATTTAAAACAAATGAGTCCATTGTTCAGGCATTACCGAGTGCCTTTGTGTCCATTTGATACAGCACACTACATAACGCTATATAAAAGTAATAACTTTCTCAAAAATGAAATATTATGATTGACTCAGGACTGTCCCTAGTGACTTACAGGTGTTTCATACTGATCTGTTTAAATTGGTAATCTTTTCTCACCTGTGTCTGGAACTCTTGTTTAGCTCTCTCCACTTTTCTTCTTAATTCATTATTCTCCTCTTCATATCTGTCCAGGAAAACAAAACAAAATCACAGTATTACTACTTTACTAACAAATTAACCACATTCCATCTGACAGTGAGCCAATCATTAAGTTGGTGGTAAATGATTCCACAAAACCTAGGGACTGGGTTTATTACCCTAAATAATCAAAAATTGCACCCATGACTCCTTTGCGCATTTTGCATGATTCTGAGAGTTCAACTTATCATAGAAAGATTATTTGAATTTCTTTGGAAGGTTGGATGATACCCTTCTGGCAAAATGTCCGCTGAAGGTTGGCTGATAACCTACTGAAGAAAATGCTAAACTTTAAAACCAACCAACAGTCCTATCTCCCTTCACCATCCATACTTCATAGCAGTCAGGAAGTGGAAAAGCTAAATGTACATTTAGCTGTATGGCTTTAGGGTTAGACATTTAGGGTTATGGACAGAGAGCATTACCCTGGGGAGACCAACACATCTTGTCAAGTGCCTGTCAACTTCTGGCATAGGGGCTCAAACATCTACCCAAGGGGTATGGACAGAGAGCATTACCCTGGGAAGATCAACACCTCTTGTCAAGTGCCTGTCAACTTCTGGCATAGGGGCTCAAACATCTACCCAAGACTCTCATGTTATCCTTACCGCTGTATCTCATCATGGAGTCTGACTAGCTCCACCTTCATGTTCTCATCCTGTCTTCTGGCCATCTTCAGGGAAGATCTCAGTTCATGTAGCTCCAGCTAGAAATCAGTCAAAACCATACATTTATCATTAAATACAACATACATCTGTTGAGATCAAACCATGCCTACATACCAATTTGAAATTCTAATTTCACCAATTAGAATCTATGCACATGAACTTCATAATCAGCGCAAATACTCAACATGAAATTACTACAGTATAAGTAAGACAGTAAATTTCACTGACTTTGCTTCCAGTTTGATGAGCATTACTTGTCAGCTATGGTAATCAGTATTACTTCTCTGGTGTTAGACGGACTTCTCCTGATAATACACAGCCAAGCGGGTCAAGATTTACATATCTACATGATGGATTTTTTGGTTTTACTGAGAACAGATCTGGCCTTCAACACACCAGATTCGGAACTGTAATTTTCATAGCAAGTTGATCAACTCTTTAACGTGGCATCAAACATGTAAAGAACTTGGTTAATTTTCACAAGGCCCTACAAGAGCACCTTTGTTTGGGGGTCCATTTATGTATGTACACATGAATATTACCTTGAGGGCCTGCAGCTCTGCCTCGGTCTCAGCCTGCTCTTTTTTATATCTGTGGGCGATCTGCTGAGCCACCTGGTTTTCACGACCCTGTCAACATGGGAGACAATACATGACTAAAAGACTTTCAGTGATTCCAGATGTGATTCATTTTACGCCCAGGTAGATTTCACTGAAAATTTTCTGACAAATTCGTTTTCATAAATTGTGTTTTTTGGGATGTTTTCTACAAATTCCCAAAAATAACAAAAAATATAAGAAATGTATCTGAAAAGCTTTGCTGATTTGAAATGCGTGACACAGATATATTAATAGTTAAAACTTACCTTGAGCTCTGCCAACTCCCTCTTCAGCCCTTCTAACACAGCTTGGTGGGATTCTCGCTCCTGTCAAATCCACACACACAGGTAACAGATGAGGCAGGAAAAGAAAAGGCAAAACAAATCAAACCTGAGAACAATGTTCAATACATAACCTTTCCAGTAGTATGTCATACCTTTCGATGTGTGTCTACTCAAAACGCACACAGGTAACAGTACACAGCACTGCAGCATTACAACAGAAAATGATGTGTTTTGACTGCAAATTGGGCGTCTTTGTGTAGCCCATCAAATGTTCAACTGACTGTAGCAATCTGTGCAGGCTTGACAGTGTATAATTACAAAGGTTAAAACTTGTACGGAGTTCACCAGCACACCAGTGGCCATCATCATGTACATCGTAGGACCTACCTCTTTGACTTGACATCTGAGATTGCCTATCTCCTCCTGTAGCAGCTTCTCTTGTACGGAGTTCACCAGCACACCACTGGTCATCATCATGTACATCGTAGGACCTACCTCTTTGACTTGACATCTGAGATTGCCTATCTCCTCCTGTAGCAGCTTCTCTTGTACGGAGTTCACCAGCACACCAGTGGCCATCATCATGTACATCGTAGGACCTACCTCTTTGACTTGACATCTGAGATTGCCTATCTCCTCCTGTAGCAGCTTCTCTTGTACGGAGTTCACCAGCACACCACTGGTCATCATCATGTACATCGTAGGACCTACCTCTTTGACTTGACATCTGAGATTGCCTATCTCCTCCTGTAGCAGCTTCTCTTGTACGGAGTTCACCAGCACACCAGTGGCCATCATCATGTACATCATAGGACCTACCTCTTTGACTTGACATCTGAGATTGCCTATCTCCTCCTGTAGCAGCTTCTCTTGTACGGAGTTCACCAGCACACCAGTGGCCATCATCATGTACGTCGTAGGACCTACCTCTTTGACTTGACATCTGAGATTGCCTATCTCCTCCTGTAGCAGCTTCTCTTGTACCGAGTTCACCAGCACACCAGTGGCCATCATCATGTACATCGTAGGACCTACCTCTTTGACTTGACATCTGAGATTGCCTATCTCCACCAGCACACCAGTGGCCATCATCATGTACATCGTAGGACCTACCTCTTTGACTTGACATCTGAGATTGCCTATCTCCTCCTGTAGCAGCTTCTCTTGTACCGAGTTCACCAGCACACCAGTGGCCATCATCATGTACATCGTAGGACCTACCTCTTTGACTTGACATCTGAGATTGCCTATCTCCTCCTGTAGCAGCTTCTCTTGTACGGAGTTCACCAGCACACCAGTGGCCATCATCATGTACATCGTAGGACCTACCTCTTTGACTTGACATCTGAGATTGCCTATCTCCTCCTGTAGCAGCTTCTCTTGTACGGAGTTCACCAGCACACCAGTGGCCATCATCATGTACATCATAGGACCTACCTCTTTGACTTGACATCTGAGATTGCCTATCTCCTCCTGTAGCAGCTTCTCTTGTACGGAGTTCACCAGCACACCAGTGGCCATCATCATGTACATCGTAGGACCTACCTCTTTGACTTGACATCTGAGATTGCCTATCTCCTCCTGTAGCAGCTTCTCTTGTACCGAGTTCACCAGCACACCAGTGGCCATCATCATGTACATCGTAGGACCTACCTCTTTGACTTGACATCTGAGATTGCCTATCTCCACCAGCACACCAGTGGCCATCATCATGTACATCGTAGGACCTACCTCTTTGACTTGACATCTGAGATTGCCTATCTCCTCCTGTAGCAGCTTCTCTTTGTGATTGGCCTCAGCTAAAACCATTTTAAATTCCTGGAAAGAAACATTCATGGAATAAACTTTTACATGTTTACGCAGTCAATATTACTTGACCTAATGTGTCATTTGACATATGATTTCAATACTTACTTTTAGAATGTAGGAGTCCAAAAGGAAAACTGCACAAGTGCTATTATAGAACAAATGTATCACAAAGGGGACTTCTTGTACCATAAACTGTGTCTTATGTTGAGGTGTTAAGTCTACTGAAGGACTTGGCCCAGGCAGCAGGTACTCAACATCCTTAACGCACCTGTTTCTGAACATTAGCATCCCCCAGCTGAGCTGCCAGGTCAGCCTTAGTCAACTGCAGCTCCTGGCACTCTTTCTGTAAGAGTCAAATCATCACATATTAAGTGACTTCGTAACAAAATTAAATTACTGTAATGATTTATCATCAAATACTAGTGAAACTTAACAAGCCTGACATCTTGTTTCTTTGCAAGAATATTTGTATAAATGGTGCCTTTCAAGATCACAATTTCTTTCCACTAATACTTTCACTCTCACTAACACCTTGGCATTGTACACCGCTTATCATAGACACCTTGGCATTGTACACCGCTTATCATAGACACCTTGGCATTGTACACCTATTATCACTGACACCTTATCATTGTACACCTATTATCACTGACACCTTGGCATTGTACACCTATTATCACTGACACCTTGGCATTGTACACCTATTATCACTGACACCTTGGCATTGTACACCTGTTATTGCATCAATGCTTATATTGCAATCCGTATTAAGTCAGGAAGGGAGTGCAAAAGTCTCTCTGGGCCAGAAGATGAGCTGCCCACAGGGTCAGCCAGCCCACTAAGGTATCAGATACATGAACAATACAACAGTGAGTGATACCTCTAAGTGGCTGGCCTTGTCCTGGGTCAGTAAGTGAGCAGCCTGGACACTGGTCAACTGATCCTCCAGCCGGTTCTTCTCCTCTAACACACCGGTCAGCCTCGAGTCAGCATTACGGAGCTCATTCTCCAGCTTCAACAGCAACAGGGTTAATTTTTGTTTTATATAAAACAATGACACATACACCAGTGGATTACTTTTGTAATTTTAGAAGATAATCATAAGAAGAAGTACTGCACTTACAATTATAACCCAACATTTAGTAAAAAAGAACATTAAAGAAAAACGCACTCAAATAAAACTTTTCAACAGAATTGACCCTATTCTATTGTTTAAAAAAAGGAAACTGACCTTGTTGATGTGTCCAAAACTAACACTCCCCACCCAAAACTAACACTCCCCATCCAAAACTAACACTCCCCACTCACCTACCATGATCACACACACACACACACGTCTACATGTATGGGCAGTTTACCTTTTCAGCCACTGTCCTGGCATCCCTCATCTCTCTATCCAGGTCTAGACGATGTGACTTCAGCTCGTTCACCTCCACGTCCCTCAGCCTCAGTTGTTCATCCTGCGCAGCACGCACTGCCTATTATGTATATAAAATATATTTCACTCATTTATTTGCCTGGAAATTTAAATACTCTAGAATATTTAACTTCTACAACACTGATAGCGTGTGGCTGGCAGCATTGGTGCTGGGTCATTATACTACGCTAGCATCCTAACCACTAGGCCATAAAACAATTTTACTTACTTTTACACAGTACATCGGTTCAAGGCTGAAATGCACCAACACAACAACTGTTGACCAAGCCCTGACGGTTAGCTCATACAGTTGCAGGTGAGAAAAGCAAGATAGATTTTACATTTTTTCATTTTCAGGCTGTCCTATCTATACTCAAGGGACATAAATCTTGTACAGCCTTGTAGAGGTGGCGCAGCACACACTCTGATGTGACAACCATCAAAAACCCCGACCAACCCCACACACCCCCTTATCGGCATGATGATTCACCCACCAGAATGTCGCCCATTTCCCTGCGTATATTCTCTAGCTGCACGGTGGCTGCATTGCCATGATGTTTGAGGTTTTCCAGCTCTTTGACCAGGTGCTCATTTCGCTGCATCATCTGCGAGGCGCTGTGTTTGTGACGATCCGCGTCTCTCTCTATCTGCTTACACTTCATCTTCCATCTGAGGGCAAACGGCAACCCATATAATCACATGATTAATCACTTCTCACAACTGTACAGAGAAAATAAATTTCAAATCTAAAATCAAATGACTTCCTTGAAACTATGATATCCCAGCAGGGTGTAACATAGTGGTAAGGTGTGTAACTCTTCAGCATGAAGCACTACTCCAACTTTTATAGGGTGAATTTCTAGATTCTACCTCTGCCACAGTCCTTAAGATATTGATAGTTGACATGAACCTTAACTGAAAGTTATTTATTTATTTGCTTGGCGTTTAATGCCATGAGGACGAATTTTTCAGTAATATGATGGGAATCAGGTTTATGGGTGGGGGACACCTGAGTGCCCAGAGTTAACAACCGCTATCACAACCTCCTGGCTTCAAGGAGCCATCAACACACCAAGGTGTAAGGCAAAAAAACTGTGAGTACGATATCAAACAACCAAGTAAATCATAACTAAAGGTATCTAAAGATGGCAGTATTGACTTACTGCCTGACTGTTTCCTGTGCCCTCCCCTTGAACTCCTCCTTCTTACGCTCACTCTCTGTCAGTGACTGTTGAGTGACCCTCAGCTCGTTAGACAGCCTCTCCACCTCACGGGTGTACTCCTTCAGCCTCTGCAGGGCATCCTCCAGCTGAGTGGCCAGGTGAGACTTCTGACGATCTGCCTCCTCAAACTTGTCTGATACCTCCTTCAGTTGAGTGATATACTTTGCATTCTGTTTTTCACGGCTTTCAAGATCTTTTGTCAGCACCTGGAAAATGTAGCATGAAATAATGCATTTCTGTATTTGAACTGTGCGCAGCTTTTCTCAAGTGGCACATTTTACTTCATTCTGACTGATTCATCTCCTTACAGGTCCACCAACGCCTTTTTGGTGAAGTGTGCTAATTTCGGGATCACAGATTACAGTTTAGTCAAACTTTGTCATATCCAAACTGAGCTCAGACATGCACCAGTCATTGCAAGATGTCCCTCTAAATTATTGTTAAACTCAAAGTATATTTATACTTGTAAACCACTGTTTTATCCAATATGGAAATAAATTTGGATACCACAAAATATAAATTGTAATAAAAGTACAATGCAAGGGTAAAAGCCCTCCCACTCACTGCTTGTTCCGTTAATTCTTTATAGTCTCCCTTTCAGGAATCAATGTTAACAAACATTTTCTGTGAATAAATACTGAATATAGAAGAGAATAACCCTTCCTTCATTAAGATTAAGTTAAGAACAATAAGGGAGCCAACCTCGATGTGGTCAGAGAGCTGTGCCCTCTGTCTCTCGCTGCGTTCCACGCCTCGTCGCAGATCATCCACCTCTGTGGTCACGCTCAGAGATTTGGACAAGTGACCCCTCAGCTCGTTGATTTCTGCCTGGAACCTCTGACGTTCTCTGTCTTTCTCTTCTTCAACTACATAAAAAATGCCAGAGAAACATCAACACAGTGAAAACATACACACATATGAAACATCATCAGCATGGTGAAATATCCACCATCTTAAATCTGAAGTTGTCGCAAAGATTGATGACATGTTAACCGTTTACATGAGTGTAGTAGGCAATAAAGTTTTTTACTGATTTACTTGATTGTTGTTTAATGCCATATTCAAGAATTTTTCACTGATTTTCACTGATGTATGTTTTACATATGTAGGAAACCAGAGTGCCCAGGCTAAACCACCATGCTTGGGGAAGATGCTATATGAGCTTACCCATGTGAGGTTTGCATGCCGCAGATGGAAGACAGGTGAGATCCAAGGCATGTAACATTGTGTAATGGGCCCCATGAGTGTCAATGACCACTCACTGTCACTGAGATTCAGCAATAAAGACAGCAAGGGAATCTACACAAATGCAGTTCTGCACTTCACCTGCAATCTTAGACAGAAGGATGCTGGGAATATCTCACCTGTCCTCATTTTCCTCCGATCCCTAACATCTTCATCCATACGACTTTCATTCAACTCTGATCTCATTTTTGACCTCTCCTGATCAGCTCGGGAAAGCTGGAGTTTTAAATCATCTATCTGTAACCAGAAACATCAAACTCAGCAGAAGACAAATATGAAAATCCACCAATCATGGCACAACTATCCTCGGATGAATCAGTGTTAGACTGAGTTCAACTACCTGTGAGAGAATAAACCTTCAAATCAGTGTTAGACAGCCCATCTACCTGTAAGAGAATAAACCTTCAAATCAGTGTTACATTGAGCTCATCTACCTGTAAGAGAATAAACCTTCAAATCAGTGTTAGACAGCCCATCTACCTGTAAGAGAATAAACCTTCAAATCAGTGTTAGATTGAGTTCATATACCTGTAAGAGAATAAACCTTCAAATCAGTGTTAGATTGAGCTCATCTACCTGTGAGAGAATAAACCTTCAAATCAGTGTTAGATTGAGTTCATATACCTGTAAGAGAATAAACCTTCAAATCAGTGTTAGATTGAGTTCATATACCTGTAAGAGAATAAACCTTCAAATCAGTGTTAGATTGAGCTCATCTACCTGTAAGAGAATAAACCTTCAAATCAGTGTTAGACAGCCCATCTACCTGTAAGAGAATAAACCTTCAAATCAGTGTTAGATTGAGTTCATATACCTGTAAGAGAATAAACCTTCAAATCAGTGTTAGACAGTTCATCTACCTGTAAGAGAATAAACCTTCGAATCAGTGTTAGATTGAGCTCATCTACCTGTAAGAGAATAAACCTTCGAATCAGTGTTACATTGAGCTCATCTACCTGTAAGAGAATAAACCTTCGAATCAGTGTTAGACAGTTCATCTACCTGTAAGAGAATAAACCTTCGAATCAGTGTTAGACAGTTCATCTACCTGTAAGAGAATAAACCTTCGAATCAGTGTTAGACAGCTCATCTACCTGTAAGAGAATAAACCTTCAAATCAGTGTTAGACTGAGCTCATCTACCTGTAAGAGAATAAACCGTCACACCTGTAATATCAAGTAAAATCTGATTTAGATACAGAAACATGTGACACAGACTCTAAGGACACACATGTGGGAATGGTGCCTTACTGAACTCTCAAAGACATAAAATTTCTCCAAAAAGTGCATTTCAGTGCCAAATAAAGGTAATACTTTTGGAGCTGAAACATACATTTCCCAGCATTATATCAGTGTTCCTTACTAGCAAACCTAACAGCAATATATCAGTGTTTCTTACTAACAAACCTAACAGCAATATATCAGTGATCCTTACTAACAAACCTAACAACAATATATCAGTGTTTCTTACTAACAAACCTAACAGCAATATATCAGTGTTCCTTACTAACAAACCTAACAGCAATATATCAGTGTTCCTTACTAACAAACCTAACAACAATATATCAGTGTTCCTTACTCAAAAACCTAACAGCAATATATCAGTGTTCCTTACTAACAAACCTAACAACAATATATCAGTGATCCTTACTAACAAACCTAACAACAATATACCAGTGTTCCTTACTAACAAACCTAATAGCAATATATTAGTGTTTCTTACTAACAAACCTAACAACAATATATCAGTGTTCCTTACTAACAAACCTAACAGCAATATATCAGTGTTCCTTACTAACAAACCTAACAGCAATATATCAGTGTTTCTTACTAACAAAAACCTAACAACAATATATCAGTGTTCCTTACTAACAAACCTAACAGCAATATATCAGTGTTCCTTACTCAAAAACCTAACAGAAATATATCAGTGTTCCTATCTAACAAACCTAACAACAACTGACCAAGATCAATAAAACACACTTGTCATGGGTGAAATTTGAGGTCATTTACAGAACATACCAGTTGGAACTTAGTATTTGTGTTCAAACAAAACATACTGCCTGGATAAGCTTATAAACCATCTTTCTCTAGATACTTAATCAAGGCACAAAAATGAGTACATACCTGTTGCTGAAGAGCTGTCTTTCCCCCTTCGCTGTGATCTAGCTTTCTCTTCACATGGTCGAGTTCAGACTCAAGCTGTAAACACCAATGCTAATGATCATAAGTTTTGTCGGATATGAGTTAGACAGCGATTTGCAGATTTTAAATCATAACAACAGCTGTGTTTAACAACCTAACCATGCACAAAACATTACAATGAGACAATATTAAGACAAAACATCTAGCAGAATTTACTCCAATATAAGCCAGCCAATCATTATGTGCATCCATGACAGCAAATAACGCAGGATTTCCAGCCAGGCAAATGGAAGCCCACTTTGCCTGCATAGAGTTATACTACTGTACATCTTCTTCATATTTATTTACTTATTTTCTTTTGCCATACTCAAGAATATTTTACTTATATGACAGCTGCATATGTTATGGTGGGGGGAACCCGGGAAGGAAACCAAAGACCTTCTGCAGGTTTCTAGCAGACCTTCCCACGTATAACTCGAGAGGAAGCCTACAAAAAACTATGCTTGAACTCACAGTGATTGCACTGGTGAGAGGTTCCTGTGTGATTACGTTGCCCTGCTAAGCGTGCTAATCGCCTTGACCTTGAAGTACCCCTCTTTGCAATTAGGACATCAATCAAGAGAAATGGTGGTAAACTGTATAAAACCCCATATGTTTTTGGATTGGGTGAGGTAACAATGGTCCAGATGCTGGACTAGGTGAATCCCCAAACTGTCTTACCCTGTGCCTGACAGACTCTGACTGTAACAGCTGACTTTTCATCTTCCAGTCATCAGAGGCGGGCTGAGTGGGGTGGGCTGGGGGAGGAGCCTGAAGCTGACTGTGTAGAGCCTTCAATGACATGACATAAAACTGCTGAGTGACATGAATGCCAGATCTGATTGATTGCTGAACTGTACAACATGTCAGCTGAACAAACATAACATTGATGTAGCCTCTGTCTTTGGCCTCAGTCAATACTTCCTGCCAGCCTTCTGTCCATTTAATTTATTTATCAGACTGCTGTTTTATGCCGTATTCAAGAACATTTCACTTATATGAAGACAGCCAGCATTATTGTCAGAGGAAACAGAACAGAACCCATCAGAAACCCATGACGATTCACACACTGGGTTATGTTAAAAGCAAAAATACACATTTACTTAACGGACTTGCACAGCCAAATTTGACAACCACATGTAAAGTTGTTGTGCATTCAACAATTTGTTTGCCTCCAGTGGTGATATGTTAATGCAACTACCTAAGTGCGGTATATCGAGAAGAGATTCCAAAACAAAAAAATGGCAGAGATGGCGCATACATGCTTTAGCTCCGATGAGATGGTGCCGACTTCATCAAACTTCCTTTCCATCATCCTGCGCTCTGCCAACAGGTCGTTCTGTAAGGACTGCAATCGTCTCTCCACACTGGAAGACACCTGTAACACCAACAAAGCATCATCAACATACCAAAGTTCAGCCTTAACAAAGAAGTGTGTAACAAGCCCTAAATCTGTCATTAAAGTTTAAGTTTTTTCTTTTATTTACAAACTGTATACTAGGAAACTGTGTTAACTACTAAAATGCTGTGTTTACAAACCTAAAAATTATGGTGCCTACACTGAAAACTTCTTGTTACAAGTCACAATGCAACATCTTGTCAAATGTGAAAAAGAGCAGATTCTAGCCTGGATTACTAATGCAGAGATAAAAGGAGAGATAAATAGCAGAGTCTTGTCCAGTAAAAAGTACACAATTACATGTTGTCACATGTAATCTGAGATCAAAGTCTGGGTGGTATGGTGTATGATACAAGTGACAATCAGGACACGTAACAATTGGTGTGTAGAACAACGTACTGGATCTATTGGTGCATGTGTCCTCAGCCCTTGTGTTATATCACGCAAACTTCTTCTGGTGTCAAAATCATCCCTGAAAAAAATGAAATATATTATTTCACACCTTATTGATAAAAGGGTCAAGAGACATTCTGTAATAAATTAAAATATAAAAAAAAAATTTAGCCTCAAAAAATGCTGTTTCTCTATATTAGTTTGTCACTATAATTCAATGTGAGACTTGGTATTTGATGAAATAACAAAATATGTAAAACTGAGAGAAATTATTTCAAAAGTAGAATTTATAAAAACTTAAGAGCTTTACCACACTAGGTAATAAAAACTTATTAATTGTGGCACCTAAAAGATGCACCTTAACACCTTCAAGTTAAAATGGAAGCAGAAATGAATGTTACAATTTCATAACTGGTGTCCTCAATAATTGATCAAATCTGACCAGGAGCGTCTGTTTAGAGAGTAAAGCCTCACCTGTCTCGCCTGTCCAGCTCCCGCGTGAAGCTGTCCTCCAAGGTCGCCTGATTGTGAGACAAGTCTCGCACAGACTGGTGAAGGTCGTGGAGTTCTCTGTTCATGTCATCAGCAAAGCGCACTGATCCTGACTTCTTCTTGCGTCTTGTCGGTGACTCCACATCACTCTGTTGGAACAGTCAAACAACATAATTACCATTATCACAATTCAGAGAAAATTCTCAGCCTTTGATTGGTCTATCTGTCTACAGGCTACCTAATTTGTAAAACAGGCGAGCAATACAGCCTCGCGCCTTTGATAGTCTTTCTGTATCCAAACAGAGTCGAGGATTCTTGTGCCAGAGGATTGCAATGCTTATCAGCAATGTACAAGTCAGTAACTTTTCTTGCCTCTATTTTCCAAAGAATTCTAATAATTCAGTAGTTAGCAACAACAACAAGTTAAATTGCAAACCACTGCAAATCAAATCGAAAGCTATCTAGCAGTCGATTTGAAGCAAGTATTTTTTGCTCTGCAACGTCAGTATCCCGGTCCTATCCTGCACTCATTGTCTGAGTCATCGGTCTCAGTCGCTGAGTCAGTGGCAAAGCCTCTGTAAAAACGCAGCGTCTTTTGGCAAAAATATCAACAAAGGTTGCCCAGAATACCCCTCATTGGGATAAATTTGTTATACCAGGTTGTTGTTTGGGTATACGGCCTGACATTTCATCTCAAAGATCAATATCTCCACTTGTCCTTTGGGTGTGTGAAAATATGAATCTTCTCGACGACATTTCAGGCCGTGTAACCACGTAACACGCTGGCATAAGTTGCAGTACCCACAGTAAATCTAGTAGAATTGACTACATCTATACAATCTCTGTCATTACACTTGATGACAGATGCACAGGAAACCATTTCAGAAATATTCCAAGTCCTATCACTTTAAACGTTTTCTAGTAACTATTCCTTTCACTTGTCAGTTTAAGCTGCCGGGTAGCGGTAAATCATGAAGAACACTGACATGTACTTACAGTTGATAAGTACACACTGGTTATTACACCAAACACACTGATGTGTGCTAGCAGGTGAAGACTTCACACTGGATAACCAAACACACTGATGTGTGCTAGCAGGTGAAGAATTCAGACTGAATAACCAAACACACTGATGTGTGCTAGCAGGTGAAGACTTCATACTGGATAACCAAACACACTGATGTGTGCTAACAGGTGAAGACTTCCTACTCGATAACCAAACACAGTGACATGTCAACAAGTCTTTAATACGAAACAAAAACTACATGTATTTAATAGGGATGGACAAGCACAGTTGGTTAGCAAACAGTTAGATAACTATGCACGTAAAGAAAAAAAAGGGAAAACAGCTCACGGGAGATTTAGGGTATCTATTACTCACATGAGCAGAATAATCCTCGTACATGGTCTTGCGGCGAGCTAAAAAGTACAAAAGAAGTCTTGTAGCCACAGTGTTAAACATAAAGTAACAGTTGGAACATATCCATACATGCCTAGCACCATGACAATAAGTCATCAGGAGTCGGTACAATTTTTTTTGCATAATTAACATCAGACAAGTGCTGTTAACAGTAACTACCAATAGCCATGTGTAATTACAGATAATGATATAGAACATTTCTCCAACAAATGGTAATTTGATTTTTTTTTTCTTAAAAACACTAAAGCTTACTGCGGTCTGGTCCATCTAGGTCACTGGCTCTCAAACTGCGTGATGTCAACATAGAGTTACGTAACTTCTCCTGTTCTAGCTCCTCTGATGTCTTATCCAGGTCTGTGCGCAGCTGTAAGCAGATTGCCATTAATCACTCTTCAGAGTTTAAACACTTTTTACACACACATTTACCAGCTCAAGCAAAGCAAATCTATTTCTTAAATGCTTTTTTCTTAAAATATTTAGTAAAAAGTTTTGTGAAACTAGTGAATGCCTGGAGAAAACACAAGTCATGAAGTAATTTGGCTTATTTCATTATGTAAACTTGAAACAAACAACACTTTTTCTTGCCAAGGCTGAAAACTCATGTCTTTTTTGTTGCGTAACAATTCTTTGAGAGCATGTATGTCTACTCAAACCAGAATTTAGAAATACTATAATCGCTTACTTAGTATTTAGTTGCAGTAGCACATAAACACTACACCAAAACCCACATTACGCTCCATATATGTATACTAGGGATTTACATCCCACTCCCCAATTTTTTGGTTACATGACAAAGATGAGCACTAAGAATGCATTTATACTGTGTCTTCTTGCGGCAAGGCAAAAACCATGCGGACACTGGAATATCATGCCAAAGACACCAGACATGACACCCTACCCAGTCACATTATACTGACACTGGGCTGACCAGTTTTGCCCATTGGTTTTAAGCTCTCTGTACTGAGCGCCAAAGAGAGGCAGCAGCAAATAGAATTTTTAAATCTTATGACCTGACCTGGGATTGATCCCTTATCTCCCGAGGTGGTCCCTATATACAATTATAAACAGTATATGTATTCTCACCTTATCTATGGCAGACTTCTGCTCCCTGCCAACCTCTCGATATGTACCCAGCATGTGGTCTAAACTGCGCAGATTTCTGGTGGTGTCCTGTAAAACACCCCAAAAACACGTCACTTGGTAAAATAATTATTTTCCTTTACATTATCATAACTATATAACACATGACGTATGTCAGATAAAGTTTTTAGCTGCAACACCCAAGTCCGTAATTTGATCATTTTTGGGTTTGATCAATCACTTATTTTCTTGACATCTTACATGTATTTGTAAATACAGGCCACTTGCTTCAAGAAGGACCAGAGAGCAAAAGGCCAAGTGATTCTTACTGTAAGTTACAGCCAGTGTAAATCTGCACTTGTTCTAACAATACTCCCTCATTTCATGGCGACCTTGCCTGCCTGCAGTGTTATACATGTAGCGTCATGATGAAGTCAGGATGGATTAATCCTCTCTTTGACAACATTATCATATCTCTCTGCCCCCCACCCCCACCCCATTGACTGTCTGTGTGATCAAGGGTGTAAAATCTTGCAAAAAGACACCTTCAAAAAAAAGAACTTTACATAACTAGTTTTACCCTATAAAAATCAACCAAATCTTTGACCACATTGCTTCTGACACTTTCTATAAAACTCAGCCCGAGGAACAGAGATATTGCCTGTTTTATTGTTAGGCAAGAGAAAAGTCTGTTTGAATAGCTTTCCAATTCAGTGGACATCTTAAGTATGGGAAAGGGTGTCAGACTCTAAATAAAATGTTTTCCCCAAGAGGCAATTTAAAAGTGACTGTCAAACACTGGCAGTGACATTATATACCGTAAATTAAAGAAGTGCAAACAAAGCCCTAAGAAGTGGTGAGCAAGTGTTTGGGGGTTGGCACTCTTCCAACAACCCTGTAATGTGATCTCATCCATGACAGTTACACTCTTAACTGTGTGATTTTATTACCAGTCACTACAAATACACTAGACAACACTGCCACAGAGTGCCATGAACGCAGACTGGAAACCATCAGAACATGGAATTATTCACAGCATTGCATTTAAACCCAACATGACATCCATGTTATGACTTCTTTACTATAATCTATTCATGTCCATCTTTATAGTCTTCTAGCAACAAAATGCACAATATTTATAACACATGATGATCTGTCTAAATTTGTAACAAAAAAACATATATCCTGTCAAGCTTTTAAAATGTACATATGTATTCATACAGTTTAAATGCTTGTCCACAGGCTTAGAGGTTGTGGAACCTTACATGCTATTTTCTATATAACCAAGAAAAAGAGAAAGCTGTTTAAAACATTGATTACCCTTTAACCTTTAACTACTGCCCTTAATAATTTATATGGCAAACATTATACCGATAATTAAATGACAAATTTAATTCACAACTGCAAAAGAAAATTTACAAGACATGAAAAAAGTGAAAAATTTAATGCAATGATACACATGGTCATTTCAGACATTTATTATATCTGAATAAATGTCAGTGCAATGTTATTTGTGCTGTATATATATGGAGAAGTTCAATGACACATCAAGTTGAAGGACATACGATATATGTACATCTGTAAAGCATGAAAGAACTATTTAAGAACACCAACTCTCACACCAATATAAAGAACACAAAACCAACAGTTTACTTGCATAAACGCCAGTAACATTCACTAGTGCAAGAAAGTATTACAGAGGTTAATCAGATTTCTCCATCATACAACAAAAAAGTTATTTGTGAGAAGCAAATACACCCTTGCACAAACCGACTGCTATTTATACATGCATAAATTTCCCTGGGCAAATTTCATTGAAGAATTATGAAGTAAACAGCTTTATAATTACTTATCAGAGTAATTTCTATGAAAAGGAATGAAAAATATCACAAAGGCACTAGAGAAATCCACAGATGTCACATGAATGTGAGAGCTGGATCTGAACATGTGACCTCACTGGTTACAGCTCATTATACGAATGAAGCAGTTTAATTTGACCCTCTGCCAATATAATTTAAAAATAAAAATAAAAAAATATAAACAGCCTTAAGACAGTCCTAACATAGATTTGGGACTGAACCAGAATGTAGGTGGGCAGTCAGTTATCTCAAGGTTTGTATTTGTTTTTAACAGTAGACACCACAAAACTTACCTTGAGATTGGATGTCAATTTATTAACAGGGTCAGCCATCATGGCTTCATAACTGTCAGAAGAGTCAACATAATTTGAGCGGGACCTCGAAACCCGAGGGGCATAAATTTCGTCACTTTCAGTTGACATCATTCAAACTCTTACAAACGAACACCAGCTTTACACATTATGGGTCGCTGGTCAGTTACTTATACAAATCAGAGACCGCATTCATCTGTAGCCTTCCAGGTATTTCATTCTGGAAATAACACACAAATAAGAGAATTTAGTCTTCACCACGAATAAAGCTGTTCCTCAAAACTAAACATGTGGCCTAAGCATAAGCCAGCAATGATTAGCTAGAGCATTCTACATTCCTCTTGTCATAAAAACAGCCTAGTTTCCCTTTACAATGGATAATACATTTAACTTGTATGTCATGGTGTCAATACTCATATAGTAGCTCTTGCAGTCAAAGTATCTGAAAGCATTCTTACAATTCAAGGAAAAAATTTAGCAACTGGTGAGTTATAATCTGAACTGAATCTCACATGCACTGTATTTCAATTGTCTTTTGCAATGAATGCTACTGCTGAAAACATTACACCACCATTCAGTTACTGAGTCCAAAATGTCAGACACAGCAGATATAAAGCAAATTTGAACTTACCATGAATTCCTGGGAAAGTTTTTCTTTTAAAGCTCTTTCTTCAAAATGTCCACGGGTTTCAAACGGATCCTTCTTTGTCAGTGTTAGCTCTGTACTCAAAAGGCACAGTTTCCCTTCTTGACATAACCAACTATGACAAACCATTCGGTTCAACCACCTAAAGGCTACTGATAGTGACAACACAGACACGTTGTGACACGCTTCAAAAAAACGGAGGGAAGCCCGCCTGCCTTAGTTCAGATGAAGTTAAATATTACAGACACTGACAGTGATAGGTGCGGTAAATTATTGAGGATTCGTCCGAATGGTCACTGATGTTATTGTTTGTCACTTAGCGAGAAAGATTAATTGCAAATGTAGATTATTGCAGCGCTGTATGTGGTGCGCTATGAAACAAAACGGTTTTGTGTAGTCCGTTGTCAGCTAATTCAAACAACAACAACGATTCGTGCTCCAACTTGTCTCCAGCTCAGTTTTGCCGGTCGAGTTCAGTTTGTGTTATCTAATTGGGTAATTTACTGCTTGATTCATCACGGAGACAGCGTGTTACATTCCACAGATTTCGTGATCGCGTGAGAATATTACATACAGCATCATAAAAATTCTACGGTGCTCGTTATAATTTTTCATAGAGTAAACAAAAATCGAAACAACCGCTCTTTCCGGATGCGAAGGGTTGTCGAATAAGAAGCTCTTTGATTGGCTAAAACTTTGTTGAAAGTTACTGACCCAAACAAGCCCACGTGGTGGTAGATAATAGCCAAGATGTTAGCTAACCCTTGTATTTACTGAATTACGGGCTAGAGAGCGCATTGATGAGAAATTAATAACAGCTGTTCCAGCAATGCGTATTAATTCAGCTCCACGAGGACATGTCATTTGTTTTGGACATATTTATTTATTATTATCTGATTGAAGTTTTACACCGTACTCAGGAATATTTCACTTACACGATGACAGTCAGTATTATAGCAAGATCACCATGATCATACACAGACCATCTCACGTATGGCCGTAGCGCAGGCCAGCATGAACTGGATTTGAACCCATTGTTAGCGCATGGGTAGGAGGTTCACGGGTGCAACACTTACACGGTATTTAACTCAACCATGGATGTCCCTCTCTTGCAGATCACTAAAATAAACATTTTTGATAAAAATATACCATATTTTGGACTTGCTAAGTTTGAGCAGATAATGTGATTTATGATTATTTACAGTATACAGGCCTATACATATTCACCTGGTATTCTACATGCATGTGCTTAACCTTTAGACTACCATACCCCTATTATACATATCAGGTTATCGATTGGACACCGGCTATTAAATTTTTAGGATTTACAAGATTCACCTGGGTTTGAATGTGTTTACGAGTCAGTTCCCAATTGCTATCAAAGGATTGATAGGGGAGTTAAATATTATCATTCACAAAAACATTAACAATCATTACTTACCTCTGGCTTCTCCAAAATAACTGTAAATAGTTATAAATGGGCAAATGCCAATGGTATATCAAATTCTTCCAAACTGAATAAGAATAATTTGTAATGGAGCAGGTGAAACCCTGATTCAAAAGAATATTATTTTTGAAACTTGCACTATCTTTTTAACAATGCTTGGTATCAACATTCTGCAGTATGCCATATTGTGTTACCTATATATATATATATAAGTATGTAATCATACCTGGCTTGTCTGTGGCCAGGTTGTGACATCTACACCTCACAGTACAAGCACTTTTAGCACGTAGTTAATACACTTAATACACAATGCGACTGACTTAAAGTTTTTAAAGCCCTCGCGTGTTTCTTCAACTGTTGCATTGAATCCAGTGTCCGATCATTGCGTGCATAAACAAATCACGATTTTAGAATTTGTGGTTTGCAGTTGTCTCCCCTTCAAGAGTTCTCCAGAGCGAAATGACGTCAGTAGTTGGCGGGATATGCGACTTTCTTTGGGGAGAAGAAGGAATTCTCGTCTTTAGTTTCACGCCTGGTGCAAAGAATTAGGACCTGAACGGAACATTTTTTTTGTTACAGCTTGAACCAGCATTATTCTTTTTGTAAGTTGTGTATTTATTTTGTTGAAAATATCTGACGGTGCCTGTTTGGTCAGCGGTTTAACTGCGGCTATGTGCCTTCATCGTCCAGTAGGGATTTACCGCATTACAAAACCTGGGAGTGACAGCGTTGCCTGACCGTTGTTTTTTCTAATACATTCTGCTTGATTGTCGAAGACTGAATCTTTCTTACACTTTGTGTGAGGCGAGATAGTCAAGTGACCGGAAGCAGCTGTTGTGGAGCTGTGGCAGGAAATGATACATAAAAATATCTAACTGTAAACTTATGTGCTCTATCTCCTGTCAACAGTGTTGCTGTCAGCCAGTTTAAAAGTCGCTTTAGCTGAAAGAGATCTGTGTGGAAAATCAGAAATAAATGTGACTATAAGACACAGAAGGAAAAACTGCAGGAATCGGTTTTGAAATAACTGTTAGAACTCTGGAGTTGTCTGCAACAGTGACAGTGTCTTCAGAAGGAGTAATTCATGTCTTAAAAATATTGTTAATATTTTCCAGACGAAGCATCCCACAGCTTGGTCACTATGGCAATGCAGGTGGAACGACAAGCAGCTGTTGTGGAAGAGGCAGTGGATGAAAACTTTGGACCAATGCCTCTGAGCCGTCTAGAGGTACTAATCTTGTCTTTTTGAGACCTTGTATAAAGCAGAATCGGCATTACAGAGGTCTCCAGAGGTCATGCTGGTTTTGGATGAGACAGGGTAGGGGCTCTCGCGCCCAACAATAACAGCAGCATTGTTAACGTCCATGAAAGCATTGTAGTTCTTGAGAACCCCCACCATGTCTCGTCCAAAACCAGCATGATCTGGAGAGACTTCTGTAATGCCAATTCAGCTTATTGTAATTGAACTATCCTGTTTTATAATATGGAGTAAAGTTATTTGAGACCACGGACATCCAGGCATTAACAGTTTTACTCGTACCAACAGGCTTTGCTCACGGAGGCACAGCGGTGAAAACATTGTCAAAATAACATGGAAGTTAATACAGAGCTCTTCTTTCAGGCCTCATAAGTCCTAAACTAGATTTCATTAACAATCCTAATTTACATATGCTATGCACATTGTTTTGTAGTAAAACATACTTTAATATATGGTTATTACCAGCCGTAGCTCACAGAATATTGTCCAGTGTTGTTCATTTTCCTGTCCCTTTCCTCGTTATGTTTCACCACGTCAGCTGCTTGCTGCTGCCTCAAGCGGATGAAGTGCCCGGAGGTCCAAGGGTCTCAGATTAAATCTGATCAAATGGTATTTACGCACGATAACAATCATGGTGAGAGAAAAGCAATGAGACATTTTTCTGTTAAAGTTAGTGTTCATTCTGACTTAGCAGAATAAGGTCTTAATCAGTTTGTAGTCATTCCATGAAAGCTTTTATTTAAAAGCAGTAACAGTTCTATTATGGTATAAAAAACCCTCCTTAAAATACAACATTAACATTTCTGCTGTAATTGTCACATTTGGTGCAGGATAGAACTAAGTGTGCAGTGTGACATTTGGTGCCGGATAGGACTAAGTGTGCAGTGCGACATTTGGTGCAGGATAGGACTAAGTGTGCAGTGTGACATTTGGTGCGGGATAGGACTAAGTGTGCAGTGTGACATTTCAGACAAAGATGTTTCTGTTCATTTACAGGCCAGTGGGATATCAGCAAATGACATCAAGAAACTGGAAGAATCTGGTTATTTTACTGTGGAATCTGTTGCATTTGCCCCAAAGAAGAGTTTGCTGGCTATAAAGGGTATAAGTGAAGCAAAAGCAGACAAAATCTTGGTATGTGGCAATGTAACATTTTTTTTTTTTTTTATGAGACTTCTTTGGTACGAAAACAGTGGCTGAGTGTTCATGGTTGATTTTAACTCTAGGACAAGATGCCAATTAGGCTCAGTCTCAGCCCAAATTTTTTGGTTTACTTTTGTCCAGAAGAAATTTTGAATCTCACTTGATTGAGTTTGTTTGCAAGTCCAGTATGTGAAATCAGGGCAGATGATTTTTCTCTGCCTGACATAGTTCTGTCTCCCAACCTTTTTGCAGTATATTGGTAGATGAACATTGCGGTAGTTTTCACAGCTCCACCAGTCTTCGATTCTGTTTATCTCTCTACAGTCAGTTTATGGCGTTCTCAGCCAATCATTTCAGGATTAACTTTTTTTTTTATTGAGGAACAATAGATTGAGAGGTATTGCAGCCTATTTTATGTTTTATCACAAGATTACTTTGAGTATTAGAGAAAAAGAATTTCTGAAAAAGCAGATGGAAGAAACAGATTTTGCTGTATGTCACACATAGGAAGTTTTGAAAGTTCCTGTAAAAAACTATAAAACTGACCTCGACCTGCAGTAGTGGGCCCTTAATAAATTATACCAGACTTTATCATGGATGGCTCCAAAATAATAGAAAATATTTTCAAAATTTTACAGAGAATGGACCAATGACTTATTGCTTTAATGTTACAGAACGAAGCTGCCAAATTGGTACCAATGGGATTTACAACAGCAACAGAATTCCATCAGAAACGTTCAGAAATCATACAGATATCTACAGGCTCTAAAGAACTGGACAAACTTTTACAAGGTTTCTCTTCTTTGCCACACTGGAAATCTTCAGTATATGCTGTAGTACATGTACATGTATTTTTATGAACTGTTAAATTGCTTTTGCTTTACTTTGTGCTTTAAAATAATTTCACTTTGTCCAATGTGTTTTATTTGCGGTAGTATTAAAGTGGTGAACCCTTTGCATTCCCAGACCAGTGATATGGAGAATATTTATTCTGGGGATGTTTGTAAGGTAAGATGTCCTTCATGACCTACTTGTAAAAATCTTCTATTCCCAGTAGTATACGACAGGTGTTTTTTTTTTATTGTTGTTGTTGTTGTTTCAGGTGGCATTGAAACAGGGTCAATCACAGAAATATTTGGTGAATTCAGAACTGGAAAGACACAGATTTGTCACACATTAGCTGTAACATGTCAGGTGGGTGTCACAGAGCAATGTGTTAATGTGCCACACATTAGCTGTAACATATCAGGTGGATGTCACAGAAATCTCAATTCGGATGTGTCACACACTAGCTGTAACATGTCAGGTTGGTGTTGCAAAGCAATCTATTAACCAGGATGTGTCACACATTAGCTGTAACATGTCATGTTCGTGTCAGAGCAATTTGTTAACCAGGATGTGTCACATGTTAGCTGTAACATGTCAGGTTGGTGTTGCAGAGCAGTCTGTGAAGCTGAATGTGGCATACATCAGCTGCAGCATGTCATGTTGGTGTCTCAGAGCAATCTGTTAAGCTGAATGTGTCATGCATTAGCTGTTGCATGTCATGTTGGTGTCACAGAACAGTCTGTTAACCTGAATGTATCACACATTATTTGTAACATGTCAGGTTGGTGTCACAGAGCAACCTGTTGACCTGAACATGTCACACATTAATTGTAACATGTCAGGTTGGTGTCACAAAGCAATCTGTTAACTTGGATGTGTCACACACTAGCTGTAACATGTCAGGTTGGTGTTGTAAAGCAATCTGTTAACCTGGATGTGTCACACATTAGCTGTAACATGTCAGGTTGGTGTCACAAAGCAATCTGTTAACCAGGATGTGTCACACGTTAGCTGTAACATGTCAGGTGATTGTCACAGAGCAATCTGTTTTCTTGAATGTGTCACACATTAGCTGTAACCTGCCAGGTGGGTATCATAGAGCAATCTGTTTTATTGAATGTGTCACAGTTAGCTGTTACATATCAGGTGATGTCATTCTCCAGAGAGGCTTTAGTTTAGAACATTGTATGAGTGTATGAAGCTGTTCAGCTTGGGTATCATTTTTGCCTACTTCTTTTTTTAGTGTCAAACTGTAGCAATGAAATATTGTTAACATGTACTGTGTTTATCTTCCAGTTACCAATAGACATGGGTGGAGGTGAAGGCAAGGCATTATATGTGGATACAGAAGGCACATTCCGACCCGAGAGGCTGTTGGCTGTGTCAGAAAGGTTGGTACTTGGGAAGAATCTGTACGGTTCGTACTGGTGCAAAATTCATACTGGTGTGCACAGATTCCCCTAAACAGGGTCCTAAGCATGAAGTGTATTTTTTTGAAGCGTGTGTTTTTGTTACTGTTCATGTATTTACATTCATACATTTCGGAATGTAGTTTTACACTCAAGCTTAATCTTTGAGTTATATTGCTACTGATCAGGTTTGAATATAAATTTAAACACTTCCGAGAGCAATTTAGTCAATTGATTAAAGTACGAAACAGTAGAATGCTGTGGTTTTGGAGCTGTTTATTTACTTCCATTCATTCACCTGCTCAACCAACCAACAACCAACCCACTAACCTAGATTGTACTTGAAATGGAGCCTTATTGAATATTAACCGTTGTTGCTTTTATTCAGGTATGGCTTATCTGGTAGTGATGTCCTGGACAATGTGGCATATGCCAGAGCCTACAACAGTGACCACCAGTCCCAGTTACTCATACAGGCTGCTGCCATGATGGCAGAATCACGGTAGGCTATTAATACAGAGTCAGTAGTCATAATCAGTGCTGTACACCTGTCTTCTGGAGACATCAGGTAACAAATATGTATCGTTATGCCAGTAAGATGGAATTTAGTAAAATAGTGTATATCATATGAGCATATATGTCTTTTGCATTCTGCCTTTAAGATCTTAATCATAAATCGACTGCTTCTTTGAGAACTTGCTTTACAATCATGTTAGAACGTGCGTCAAAATGTTATATGAAGTCCATTGGTGGAAATATCATAGCTTTGGCTTGAACCACAAAGTGAGTATCCCAAGAAGCCCATTGCTGGAAATATCATAGCTCATGCTTCAACCACAAAGTGAATGTGTTTGTAACATTGTCAGAATCAGAAGTTCTTATCAAGGTACAAACATTGTCATGATAAAAGAACTCGTCCCACCTGTGATGTGTATGTTTGTAACTTTTGCTGTTAACATAACAAGCAGCTGACAATATATTATTCTCCCTTGTCAATCAGCTGAACGCATATATATATATATATATATATATATATATATATATATATATATATATATATATATATATGTGGTCTGCCATAACATTTTCATCAGTCACAAAAGCTTTAGGTGTATATGAACTCTACTGTTACCGGCTGCTAACTCAGCATTCGCTGGCCTCTCTGACAGGTATGCCCTGATGATTGTGGACAGCGCTACTGCCCTGTACAGAACCGACTACTCCGGCCGAGGAGAACTCTCTGCCAGACAGATGCACTTAGCACGCTTCTTACGGACATTGCTGCGACTAGCCGATGAGGTGCCGTGGTTGCTTTGCGTAAAAGTGACGGACATGTACTTGACTACCTGTTCCAGCCATTTCTTTTGGATTTTAAAAGATAGCAGTGTTCTTTATAAACATTTTATTGCAATGTACATATATTTTTATATTTAAACTGAGTCACTCAGTGTTGAACTTGGCGAGCAAAATGACCATGTTAGTTTGTTATTGCATTCAGATGTCATCTTGGTTTGTCTTAGGATTGAGCTGCAATTGCCTGTACGAGAACATGTGGATGAAAGTCTGTGTGAAAATATGCATTTCGTTATTCCTTGAAGTGTTCCACATAATCCTCCATAGCAGTGCCATAGTCACTTGGCGCAATAAACCTCATGAGAACAGGAGAATGCCATTCCTTCCGTACATAAAGAGATTTGGATGTAATAAGAGAGATCAAGCTGAATTTAGAGGTCCTTGCCAAAAGCAGACATTATTTTGGCTCATAAGTACCGTAAGGTTTTCTTGAATGCTTGTAATTTTTATGTTATTATATGAGTTACGCCAGTGCTGAGTGTCCTGTGTTTGTTTCAGTTTGGCGTTGCTGTGGTGATAACTAACCAGGTAGTCGCTCAGGTGGATGGGGCGGCTATGTTCTCTGCTGATCCTAAAAAGCCCATTGGTGGAAATATCATAGCTCATGCTTCAACCACAAGGTGAGTGTCCCAAGGAGCCCATTGGTGGAAATATCATAGCTCATGCTCTGACCACAAAGTGAATATGTTGTCACGTCCAATCTGGCACAATATTCTAAAATATAACCTTCTTGACCAGCAGGCAGTTTGCATATTGATGGATTTTATATACTTACTTGATTGTGTAACAGATTTCTAACTTTTGTCATACGTGATTGTTTTGTAGGTTATATCTGCGCAAAGGCCGTGGAGAGACGAGGATTTGTAAGATTTATGATTCCCCGTGCCTACCCGAAGCAGAAGCTATGTTTGCTATAAATGCTGATGGTATCGGAGATGCCAAAGACTGAATCTTTGTATGGACACTGCAATCTCTTTGTCATTGCCCTTGGTTCTTACCCCAGTATGAATGTTATTGCTGGACTAACGGTTGAAAGATGGATGAATTAAATACTTATGGAAATATAGAACAATTACTGGTACTGCACTGTTTTCTTTAAAGAGGTGATTTGTTTTATAAGACATCTGACAAAGCAAGATTATAAGATTTGTGTGTCATCTGAAGAGGCATTGCTGTGCTGCTCTACTCCCATAATGTTGTTATGGGTGTAGAAAACTTTACATCTTGAGCAATTTGTGTAAACTCTCTGCTCTTTTCTGACTTATCTCCTGTTTTTCCTTTGATGCTCTGGTTGAAACATGCTTGCATTATTTGCACCATTTCTCTATACACCACATTTCAACATGGACACCTAAATTATTGCTATAAACATTTGTATGAAGCCCTCCTCAAACTGTGCACATCACAAAGTTATTCATTTGATTGGTTCTGTTGGTAACATATCATGATTTATTTGAACAATGAAATCAACCTGTTTTTCTATTTCTCAAACGTTTTGAGACCAGGGAAGGGTATGTTTTTGGTAAGATCAGTTGCACACGATTACTGTAAACCTGATACAAGAAATTCTGAAAGCTTTAAGTGAGGGATGTTCATGTGTTTGGTTTGCTGTTGTCAAACTTTGCCCCAATGAGAAATGGCAGAATTGCTTGCTTTTGAATGCACAAAACTGTTTAGTGCTGTGGGTCCTGAAGTGTTCTGTGTGAATCACAAGGGTAGTTCCCCTTGACCAGTCTTCAGAAAAAAATATATGAAAAATATAGGAGTAGTATTAGTAAGTTGCACCCAAGAAACAAAAATCTGGATAAGATTAAGCTTGGTGTAATCTGGTACATGGTTTTGTTGTGAGGTGCATGAACTGGTTCACCACCTCGGCTCTTTGTTGATAAGTATATATCCAGATTGTGGCCGTTTGAAGTGCATAGAAATGTTCACGGTGAAAGTGGTATGAAAATTAGAATGACGCTCTGTTAACATCACGTCAACAACATTCCAGAAGTATCGTGGCGAGGTGAAGACTGAAGTATTAACACTTCAAGAGGTAACATAATTAACGTTGTTAGATAAATGCTTGTCCATTCAGGTGCAGAGATATCTCCTTCGATACATTCTGTAACGTCTGATAATATGGAAGCACCCATAGAAGAGAAGTTAGGTTTGCATGAAGTGGAATTGTTCTGTGAACTTTCCTATTTGAACAGCTTTAGAGAGATGAAAATATGAGTTTTATGTTACCTCCGTCATGATATTTATTTGTATGTGTCTGCAACTTAAAGGATATGTCCAGATTTTGTGCACAAGTTGTCCGTCAAGTAATGACCAATCCATTCAGTTTACATTTAAGTTTACATTTAATGCAGAGTATTGTCGCTTTGTAGTAGGGGAATTTGTACATTAAGATTTACCCTTTAGAAGTGCCTTCCAGTTCACAATGAAATGTTTTGAAATTTTCCTTCCTTAATGTATATCTGAGCTCTCAACAAAGAAAGACCAAATAGAATTTAGTTTGTAGTCGATTACCTTGCACTACTGTAGACGCAAGTACCTAGAATGGGATTGCCACAGCTGATAGCTCTAAGGTAAACTTTTTCTGTACATATGTAAATAAATATGATAAACTATTACTGAAACTTGTTTAGTTTAGTTTGTAGTTTAAGTGAAACGTGTGAGTACAATGTAAAACACCAATAAATAAATATTTAACTACTGTATTATACAATGCATTCCACTATTTCTTGACGGGTTTTATAGTCTGATGGTAAAATTCTGCGTCTACTGGATTAGGTGCATCTTTGAACAATTTGTCTTGTACCTGGCAAGGTGGTTTCCTTCACCTATACTTTGACAACTGCTACATATGAAGAAGATTTGAGTGTTATCTTGTAGGCTCGTTGATAATTCTTGAGAAGTGTGATTCACAGCCTCTTTAAGCCACGGGAAATGTGAAGATGGGATACAGTTTTTATAATGCAAAATCCCCCTCCTCAACATAAGTTTTGTTCAAAACGTAGTCCTACATGAGCTCCACTATCACTCCAGTATTTGGACTTCACTATACCACCAGTATCCAAATATTGGAGCAACAGTGAAGTTCATGTAGGACTATTCAAAACGCTAGGACAGACTTTGAACAACAGTATATCTGATGACATGTAAGTCTCACTCTAAGGTGTGATTTTCACATCGTTGGGATTAACAATTTTATGGTCTTCAAGTATGACTTATCTCTGGATCAGATCTGCCATTAATGAAGTGGGCCCTCTACAAGTCATTACATTACACACAAGATTGGCAAGAGTATGGATGGCTTAACAATCAAATGATTCAAAATTTCTCAGAAATGTTGTTCCAAGTCTGACAGACACATTGCAGACAACAGACAGAAACTGATATTCATAAAACACACAATGAAAGCCAAGATATAAAAATTTTCAATTTATTTTTTTGCGCACATTTTAAGCATAAATAATTCTGATGGTAATATGCAAATATTTATATCAGGATAATGGTCAGGATGACTGATGTAAACCAAGGAAAAGCTGGTAATCACAAGAGGTTCTCCATCAAGCCCATCAAAATGAGCGCATTTTGAATGTATGGTGCACCTTACCATATTCATCTTACATTCACCTTACAATTGATCGCTAACCTTTTTCTTTGATTGGTCTTTCACGCTGCACACAAATATATTTTGACTTCTATGACGTCAGCCAGCATTATGGTTGGGGGAAACCCACGACCATCTGCAGGTTGCAGGCAGACCTTCCCACGCACAGGCAGAGAGGAAGCCAGCAGACCTTCCCATGTACAGGCAGAGAGGAAGCCAGCAGACCTTCCCACGCACAGGCAGAGAGGAAGCCAGCAGACCTTCCCACGCACAGGCAGAGAGGAAGCCAGCAGACCTTCCCACACACAGGCAGAGAGGAAGCCAGCATGAGCTGAACCTGAACTCACAGCAATTGCATTGGTGAGAGGAGGCATGCTAACCCCCTCGGCCACGGAGGCCCCTGATCACTAATCTACAACATAAAGACTATTGTTTCTGGATTCACCACATCCCACATATATCCCACATATCCCCAATGAATGAATCTCCCAGTTATTTCTTGAACGACTTAATTGTAATGATTGTCCCACTTTTGACACTCCTCCCATTTATCTGATCACTGCATGCTTGATAAGGTATGTCCTTAGGGCATCCGGTCTACTTCAAGAAGCCAGCACCAAGTTTCCTTTCCCACAGAAGGCTGTCCACAAAGCTGCACGAATCCTGACTAAACAACTCTATCATTAAAGCCTTGGTGTACTCAACAGAGAACTGCATATGTCAGCATCACACACGCAGCACTTGACCTATGACCTCTACGCCACGTCCGTCAGCACTGTCCGAGGGCCGAAGTTGTAGCCGGGCGTATGTGCCCCCTGCCTGACCTTTGGCCAGTCGTCCTGGGTTCACACAGCAACACCCATCAATGTCCTACAACACCAGTAAACAACACAGCAATAATTCCTTTATATATTTCCTGTTACGTATGCTAGTTTTAAAAGCATTACTGATTTATCACTATGGGAGACAACCTTGAAAATGTTCATCCAATAAAACCAAATAAGACATGTTATTATTAATAAAATCAGCATATATCAGGTAGACATGTAAGATAAAAAAAGACAGACCTTTTCAAGCTGAATACATCAAATACCGTAACATAAGTAAGGTTGGCACATCACAAAGGAACACTGAAGGAAATATTTTGCTAACACTACATTTACAAATGCTATATCAAATAGCTCATGTATGCCAAATTGTACATTATTAATTGTTTTCACCTTGATAAAGTACCGCAGGTCAGAGGGCACCAGAAGGATGTGTGGGTTGACAGGAAGTCTGGCATACAGCTCATACTTGTCATAGTCAATGTTCACTTCTTCTGATGGGGGATTCAGAGGGTAATAACTGCAATACAGGATAATCAACAAGATAAACTTATGTCTAACAATGTTCTGAGACTGGCAATACTGAATTGGTGCAGCTGATGTAACATAATGGATTGAACTCCTTAGATCGATACACATGTAAAACTATACCTCAGCTGATCCCTTAACAGTTTAGGTTAAACTCTGTGACTATTTTGTAAATTATGTCAAAGTACAGGGTTGACCATCCTTACTGTGCATAAAAGTTTTAGGAGATGTCTGAAGCAAAGCATTGTCATTTGGACACTGATACAAGTTACTGAGGAGGGATGAATAGGAAAGTTTTAATTTTGTGAAAAAAAAAAACTTCCATTACTGCTATGACATGTTTTATGGTAAAACTTTAATAACACTGATTTTAACAATGATCCTCAGAGAACCTACATCCAGTGTCTGTTTGAGATAAGGCATATTAGAAATTATTCTGTTCGTATTTTTAATAAAAAGTAATAGTTTGTGTTAAGCTTAAAACTATCTTAATGAACACGAAGTGTTTATCTAATCAACATTCAACAAGTGGATGAAACCGGTGCAGATCACCATTGAAAGGTGTTCCATAATTTAATCAGTTATTCCAAAGCGCTGATATAACAGAGTGTTTGAATGAAGGATTTGGCTTACCTGTGTTGGGTAAGCAGGTGCTTGGCTAACCTGCCCAGTCTGTCGGACGAGCCTTGAGGTCTGAAGGAATAAGACAACACACATATTACACCATAACACCACAATTTGCTACATCTGGTGCACTAATCATTCTAATGGTGTTTTGGCAATGCTCAATGATATTTCATACAGATGACTGCAGTCTGGTGTACAGGTGGGTGTAACTACATGTAGGTAAAACTGACATCACATTGCCTACTTCATAAGCTCACAAACATTGGAACGGCAAGCCAAGAGATAAATAAATTAATTTTAGGAAAACAGGCAGTGCTTCTCTTTGATACAAGGCTCTTCCCAGTGATATGGGGTGTGACAATATAGCGACACTTGCTTCAATTTATCCTGATCATTCTCGGGAGCACAGACTACATATGCTTCCTACTCACCCAGAGATCTCCTGGTTCCCCAAGGAGAAGAGCACATCCGTGGAGGTGAGGCCTAGGACTGTGTTGTTCACCCTCAGTGTGCAGGGGTCACTCACATACCTCATGTGTTTGTGCTGGAAGAGAAAACATTACACTCGTCATCAGACTGCTATGGATTACAGATCTGCCCCAAAAATGACAGAATAAAACCATTTCAAAAGGCAAATAAGGCCATTCATAAAAAAAAAAGCTGATTTTGTGTAACACCTCTGAAAAAAACGGGAAAGTAGGTAGGTAGGTAGGTAGGTAGGAAATTCTTTTTTCCCCATCTTTCCATCGGCTAAGAGGGATATAATGCAGGACCCATCAAGTAGGGATATAATGCAGGACCCATCAAGTAGGGATATAATGCAGGACCCATCAAGTAGGGATTTAACAGAAATGCATGTACTCTGCAGTAGTGGAACTACAGAGCAAGGGTCATCTTCTTGTGACAGAAGTCCAGGCCTCCAATGATTATTTTATTTTTAAGATAGAGCTGTACTTTGAGCTTAAACATTAATCCAATCACATCAGAAATATGCCTCGATGTAGCTGGACGATCTCAGTGGATGAAGTGCCCAAGGTTTTAGACTCTTAATAGTGATGTCAAAGACCTGGAATATCAATAATATGTTCATTATCATACAACAAGGAAGCAACAAATTGCAGATTTGATATTTCAGCTAACTGAGCCCAGAAGAGAAATGTTATGTTCAGCTGACACATTCATTTATTAATGCGAGAAGCAAATAAAACAAGTTTTGTCACATACTTTGGGTGAAATGGTCCAACAGCACAAAACTAAGAAAAGTGTGGATATGCATGTATACTGTATTCCATAAAGTTTCGCGTCATGTAAACACTGAGCCTAAAAGATATATTTTTAATATGAAGATAAAAAAATGCACAGCAAAACACTTCGAATAAACATGAAGGTACATTTACCTCCCTTATGTTACATGAAAGAAACATTTATCTAACATGTTAATGAGTAGCAGATAGCCGTTTATCCTTTAGCTTTCATTGAAAGAAATCAATGTGGATGTTGCTAGTGTTTGCAGAATGTGTACAGAGGGCAATAATGCTTGGAAGTTTAACGAAAATGCTATCGTACTGAAGGCTTTGTCAAGGAGTGAAGTGGGACCTCATCTGAACCGTGAAATCTGTTCTGTTTAATTACTTTTGATTGAATAAATGTGTCATAAATTTAACAATATGTTTATTTAGCAGTGTTTGTAACAGAGGATTCTTCCTTTAAGGTGGGGAAAACATAACAGTTGCATAACGTTCTGATGACAGAGTGTGAAAAGTTAGTTGTAAATGTGGTCTTGAATATTTTTTTCAAGTTTACTTAAAGGAGAAAAAGACACTTGAAAATAATTTTTGTATGGTGGGTATTTGGACCACTTTTTGGTATATATAGTCTTTCTGTAATGTTATAAATGAGGATGTAACACATGTTTACTATGTTCATAAATATTTTCATAATTCAGGCTAAATGTATATGTTTGGATATAAAAAAACAAATTTACACTGAAATAAATTTATTAGATATGTATCATATCCTTATTTAGAACATTACAACTACAACTACCAAAAGCTGGTCCCAAATACAAATACAAAAGTTGGTACCCGACATACAAGCGTATAATACAATTTTTTCATGAATCAAAAAATCAACAAAAAAAAGTTATTAAAGACCATATTTACAAATAAGTTTTCATGCTTTTTTGGCTGACTTTGGTTTCATTTTTGTTTCCTTCTTTAGTGAAGAAAAGCAAAAAGCACGAGAAGTGTATTCCCCATACGAGTACATTACACATGTATGGCTATGTTGACTGTAAGCCCCCATGTAGGCCTTGGCTTACATGGCTGTCTCCTCTATTTCAAAACACTTGTATTAGGAACAGGAGAGCCAGAACTATGTCACGTTGCATGAAGTTTAAAGGATGAAACTTTTCAGCCTTCTCCTTGCATATGAACTCCTACCACTCTGGAATGCATCTGTCTTTTTCTAGTGATCCTAATCTTCAGTATTTCCACATCACAACAATGTATCAGTGAAATGATACATTTATGATCAAAGTAATCAGTGGGAAAATCACCTTTTTATAAAGATGGGATGTCCAGAACATGTACTTTTTCTTTACCAGAAGGGGATCAGGTGGGGGCCTCTGGCAGGCTAAGTCAGAGAAACATAATAGCTAAAGCCTCATACAAATGGGGTCTCTGTTGGGGGTTCTTTGATAACTCAAGGATTAAAAGACAAATATTCCATTTTGATCTTGTGACTGTAAATTTAAAGTTCTAAATTAAGCAGTTTCAATTTGTCACAGTGGTTACTTGATCCATAGTGGTATATATCATTCTATGACTCAAATAATTCAATTCACAAATAACACAGAGGGGCATCAGAAAGTAAATATTTTAGTGGACTGACTGGCCGGAGAATGTTCATACATATATGGTCAACAACAGAAACAGGACATTACAGTCACAGTTTCAAATGACTGAGATTATCAGCTATTCAAAATAACAATCACCAATAAAAATGATGGTAACATGTTCCTTGTATTTTCAGTTTTCTTCAAAAAGAAAAACAACACTCGGCAGAACAGCCAGTAGGCCACAACACTTGACCGTCGGACGGTCACAGCCTTTACGGAGTGACGTCTATTTGTGTCCCTTTCTCTTTGCAGAAAAGGCACGAAGTGAATATTTAATGGGTGTAATGAAGTTAAAATGTTTTAATTTGTCTTTTACAGCAAATCACTATTGAATCAAACCGATAACTTGAACCTAACCGCACTTTTGGCGGCCATGATAACTTAGACAAGGCAGTTACTTCCCCTCAAAGTCTGGCTAAAGTTATCTCCCTTGAATTCTCACTGATTTAAAAAAAAAAAGGCCGACAATATATTTTTTTTGCAAATTTTAGGGTTGGTTGGGTTACACCAAACACAGGTAATATTGTGTATGGCCTAAATGTCATTCGGTTCTCTCAGGATATTCTATCTTCAAAAAATGATTCAAAACACCCTTCTAAGACAGAAATCTTAAATCAGGCAAAGTAACATTTTCAAAAACAAAATTTCAGGTCCATTAAAGTAAGAATCACACGGCACAGTGTACCGATACTCTGGTATTTTTCATCATTTTGTATTTTTGTATTTTGTATTGCAAAACAAATCCTTTTCACACCTGTGTGTCTGCTGTGATGTAGTGTGACAAAATGTAAGAAAACTCTCAAATTTTTTTGTCCTGACAAAAGGCATATTACCTTTGAACTCATTGCGAATGGAGGCTGTGGGTACACATAGTCATGGTGAACATCTCTTTGTGAGGGAACAACAACAACTTCACACTGTATCCTGTAACACATATACATGATATTTACTGTGAAAACTGAAACTCGCTTCAACTTCAGACTTAATAAAGGATGCATAAAGCACTGAATATGTCCCAAATATGAAAACTTTTGACATGTTTTTTGGGTACCCTATACAAGTGTTTTTATTTCTCAAAAAACCATAATCTTCATTTTTCAAGACGCCTTTAATTAACGACCTGGCTCACTGTTACAATACATGTAGGCATCCAACAACAGTGCACCGCTGCAGAGAGCTTAAGTGACCGGATTATATTTACTCCCATCTGAAACTGGTGTGCCCAGAGTAATCCATCAATGAAATTGCTGTAAGTTTCGGTCACAAGGCATACAGCCTTTCACCTTCAGACAGAGCTCAGTGTGTAAGACATATTGGCAAATTTCATCTGGAGGCTAAGGAACATCACGAAAGGAAAGTCTCTCTACACGAGACATAAAAACTTTTAGGGATGTGATGTTACACAATAATTAACAGTGTTTATTTGATCAATTTTATTTCAGTTTACCTTTCTGTTAGAATGCTTATTTCTTCCATTTTCCTCTGGAAAACTTCTTCAAAAGTTGTTTTCAATGTTCCTTTCTGGAATTAAAAGAAAAAACAAACTGAAACCAAACTTCACCCAGCGGGGTTTTTCAAAGCTAACATTCAACTTGTAATTTTCAAAAGGTTTAAAGTTCCTTTCAAATTGCTACTGGTACATCTTATGCATTCTTAACTCAAACAATGGACAGAAGTTTAAACAATTACACGTGAAATATCACAGAGAGCAGCATGCTTGACAACAACACTATCTTCTCACCTCAACTTCATCATTCTTAGCATCCACAAATGGGCCCATCTGTGAAACAATAAGCAGAAAATATGACATATCTGAACTTCTTGTTCTGGTAATACTGTACAAGTCATATTCAGGATTCACAAAGTTTATGTGACATGTGATTTAAGAATTTTCGAGTACCACATTCAGAACAAAACAAGAACTCAAAGTGCTATCCACACAGGTTACAGTGTGATCCTAACTTTCATCTACATGTACTTGGCTGGTTCGTCATGATCAGCTTTGCCATCTGCAAACCACCTCACGATAGCTTGTGTCAACTGACAGTATTAGAGCTCTGTTGCTTTGCTAGCTTTCTAGCTTGCTTGTGTCTCTGCAGCCATTTTACAAAAATAATATACAGGATTGTACATTGACGGATTTTGATGCGCGTTTCATAGGTAACAAGCTGTCTGGATTCCATTCAAGCTCAGTCATATTTTCTCTGATTCTCCACAAATACAAGATTTTTCAAAACGTCAAAATAAGAAAAAAATTCAAGGTTGTTCAAATAATACTCAAGAATATGAATGGTCTATGGTTTGAAGTGATACAGATTAGTGTCCAAAGCCAATAAAATTCACACAGTGTTAACGGATTATCATTCTGGTCCATAGACTACATCTACCATGCTGTTTCCCGTCAAATCCTCACCAGTATGAGAACATGTGGCTGGTCTCTCTGTAGGTACTTATACAGGTCTCCCAAGGGTTCATACATCATGTTATCTGAGGTGGAGAACGGGCCAGCAGCCACCATCACATTCACAGGCACGTCTGCAATATAAATTATTTATTGGTTTTGTACAGGTACATTTAACTAGATCTTGACTGACTTCCATAAACAAAAAAAAAAAATATCATTTTGGATATGCTGGTTCATATTTCTGGATAACATCCAATAACAGCAGAAGAATCATCATCTGTCAATGTCTTCATTTCTAAGTTTTCCAGTATGAAACATTTAGCCAGAAGATATCTGAAACAAAGTCAAGCAATAACACATAACAAACACACCTGTTTCAATCTTGACAACTTTCTCAGGCAGCGGTGAGGGGACTCCCTGAAAAACAAGGACACGTGGATTTGTATACAAGGCAGATGACTTCATTGCAAAATTGTAATTTTTTACTGAGAAATGTATGTACTTAAGTCTTTGAAGCTTTGTCACAATGGGAATCACACAGCCCTCATTCACATCTCATCATGCTCTTACCTTGTGAAGTTTTCGGGCCACAAACTTCTGACCTGTGATATTTATACCATCAAAAGCCACAACCTGAGAAACACCCAAAAACACTTCATGATGTTATTACTGAGAAACAAATTTTCTACAAAAACAATCAGCCTGTATGTTTAAATTCTCAACAATATCCATTTCTGTATAAACTGTACAGATGAGATGCCATGAACTGATACAACTAACTGTTGGCTTTTACAACATATTGCCAGTGCCAGTGTTCACACTCAAAATCGGTAAAGAATCTTTAATTTAATGAACTTCTATGAAAACAATTTCTCCTGTCCGTGGCATGATAAAATGAGAACACAATTTTTATTCAACATTCCTGGTTTATAGATAAAGTCATCTTTAAACAAAGTTCTGAGGACACAGCTGTATGTTGTTGTCCCAGATTAACTATTGTGCTTAACAGAGATAAAAGTTGAGAAATAGATACATATATGCACATTACATAAACACACAGAAATATGTAGTTACAATGATGATGGTAATTTACCTGGCCAGGAAACAAGGAGTACTCTCTGAGTTCCGAGAGATCAACGGGTATACACCTGCCGGCCGAGGTCTCTCTCGAGCCCTCCAGTAGCACGGACTTGGCGTTCAGTTTGCCCTGACTGTCACAGCAGATTCTACCTGAGATTGTCACTTCATCCTGAAACACGCACAAGTTCTATCATACTTGGGAACATGACAAGAGAATTCTCCAAACCATCCATGGATATACAGCATGCTTTCTTTTCTATAAGTAAATACAGAAGAGACCCATTCTTGATGAATCAGAAAGAACACAACTAAAATATGTATTTCTTTGATTGATTAGTGTTTAATACGTAACTGGAAGATTTACACCTCGATGACTGGAGAGCGGTCATGGTCCAGGTGCAACCACTGCCCTTCCTCAAATACTCAACAATCCCTCCTGACACAAAACCACAGCTAATTACAAGACGTCTAAGGTCATGGACTAATGAGTTTCCAGCAAAAAGCCATTATACTGTTGAGCCATATGCCACCTGACAACTACAACACCCATTAAAGCTGGGAATTTAGTTTCAAGGGTCGAATTCACAAATGTATTTTTCAAATAAGATTTAACCATTCATATGTTAAAGTTCATGGCCTCAAGAGGTTCAAATGAATGTACCTGAACATTACATTTTGAACTTCTTGGTAAGTTCCAAAAAATTGCTTGGATCAAATTTAACATTATATCGAAGTCAAAACTGGCTCTGTGGATGCAGCCCCAGACTTAATCATTATTACAATGAAGCACAATTTTTACATTGCCCAGACTTCCTTCCTGACACAGATGGGAGACGTCAGGACTATGGTCCTAAATAAGAAATGATTAGCAGGTAAATTCCACTATTACTAATTATCACTTACCTGGACAGGCAAAGCCACGTGTAAGAACTCCTCTATCTTGTGGTGAGTCTGCAAGTACTGTGAGAGTTCCTCTATCCCATCATTTAGTACTGCTCACAACAAAATAGAACATCAACAACAACACTCAAACACCTGATCTGTTTAAATACACTACATCACAACAGGATATGTCATAACAGATACGCATCCATTTTACGCTATATGCAGTGAAGGTTTCGAGTTAAAGCGAAAGAGAGTTCATGTTCTACGTTAAGTTTGCCAACAAAGCTTGCACAATACCTATATGTTCATTTCAGTAAAATATTTCTTCCAACAGCTACTGTGACAGCAGCAACTGACATTTGATCGGGCTCCATCAGACAGCAGAAACTGACATTTGATCGGGCTCCATCAGACAGCAGAAACTGACATTTGATCGGGCTCCATCAGACAGCAGCAACTGACATTTGATCGGGCTCCATCAGACAGCAGAAACTGACATTTGATCGGGCTCCATCAGACAGCATGAAACGTCACCATTCTGTTTAGGCTGTGATGTAATTGTTCCAAGCGCAGGACACTTGTCAGCTGAGACTGTAGTCTGCTGCTAGGGTTGTGTTTGTAACTCAAGTATATCGTTCAATTTATAAAATGAAATGATCAAGAAACTTACCACCATCACAACATAATGGTCTGGAAATACTTTGCAGTGTTGTTCACCCATATGCTTGTTATAATTAAAACATATAACCTTAAAACAATGTACTGTCCCAATGTTATTACATGTTACACTGACAGACAACTCAGAACATTCACAGCACAGCTTATAAACAGTTGATATTTCCTAGCCCTCTGACTGGTCAATGAGTCACAAGCTTAGAAGTCAAAACAGTCCTGTCCCTGTGTTATTACATGTTACATTGACAGTCAACTCAGAAGATTTATGTCACAGCTTATAAACTTCTGATATCTCTTAGCTCTGTGATTGGTCAGTCTCTCATAAGCTTAAAATCATGGGTGTTTTCAGACCCCCAATCGGCAGCAAAATACTCCACACTTCAAACAAAGATAATTCAGCAACAAATCCATACAATTTCAAACATGTTTTCACATCCTAGAGAGAATTTCATAATCTTTTTAATAAACAGTAACTCAGTCATGAGCTGTCTTTCACTTTAATAACAGTTTGTTAGTATAATATGGTTGATGGATGTAAATGTTGGCAAGTGAGAAACTAACTTCGAACTAAGCATGAATTTTGGGTATGCATTTTTTTTTTTTTCAAATCTCCACATTCTCGATTCCTCAGCTACCTAACCAGTCAATCATTTTCCATCAATTCACACACATATCTTTTGAAGAATCAAACTACATCGTGCAATGCTCCTAAAGACCTTACCATGAGCTTTGTCTGATAACTTCTGGAACATGAACTTGTACGGTTTGTCCAGCGTGTCTGCAGGGTCATATGTGGTTATGGAGGGTGTGTTCTCTGCCTCACGTTTCCAGCTGACTTTGTCAGCATTCCCGTAACTAACCACAACATCACCGGCTGTAGTTCGGGAACTGTATTTACGAGACGGTGTAGCACTGAAAACCATCACCAAACATCATGATTGATTATTCACACAGGCATGAAAGAATACCTTAATTACAACGTCAAACATAAAACCAGACATAATAACCAAATACAAAAACACTAAAAACTGCAAATGATTATAAATCATTCAGATAATTATAGAAGTAAAAACAAAAAGCTGCCTTCAATGATTGGATACAGTCTTTCCCTGAATACAGTTTTGGAAACACTGTTCACAAGTGTTAAAAAGGCAAGTATGAACCTACAACCTCAGAAAGTAGGTCAAAACAGGACCATCAGCAGTGTTTTCCAATGTTTCATGTACGGTACACCTGCACTAGTGAACGTGACCCTCGTAGGCTACCCACTGCGGGATAAACAATTTCACCAGACTGTGTGACACACCAAAGCACTGCGCGTCAAAATACATAAAAATTACAAATGAACAAACAATGTACTTCTTACTTGGCTGGCGAAAAACTGGCAGGAGAAAATGGCACAACAGGGCTTCGCCCCTTCCCTGTTAGACGTTTGACTGGTAGATTATCTGGCGTTAACTGTCGCTTTTTATTTTGTCCACCCTGAAACACATGTTAACAAAGCTCTTCAGGGTCACATTACACACGTATCTACATTTTTTGGGATTACCATGAAGGAGTATATATATAAATGGTATCTGCCGATCACAATTCTCAGGAAACCATGCTGATTTTTCCACGTACAAGAAGGTGTCCTATGTTTTCATTTATACATACAAGAGACCACCAAATGCTTTTAGGGGCAGACAGGTAAAATGAACTGCTTGCTGTATTGTACACCAAATATAAAACACCACCAAAGTCTTCCAACAAACAGGAACACAGCCAGACAACAGTAATCTACACGTTAAATTTCGCCTTGCTGTAGGCGTTGTATTTACTTTGGAAGACGGTGTGGAGTATGTGTCCAGTAGCCCATCACCCCGCTCTCCACTGTACACACTGCCTGCTGTTAAGGTCCCAACATAAATCTCTTCCATAACAGATACATTGTTCTTAGTTCTGTATTACACGACACATGATGTCTAAACACTAAATATTAGGGCATTTAGAATAAGTAACTTTTATCTTGCATTTCAAATTCTAAATGTAATGGAATCTTCATTACTTAAGCCAAATTAATATCATTTGGACAGCATTCAGGAGATAATAACATGCTATAAATTTGGAACACATTAACTCATTTCACAAAGGATACGCATCAGGAAGAGTCTCCAAATCATAGATCACACTGCTTCCATCCTTTTTGGCTTTTGGTGTCTTTGGTAGCTTGGAAATCTTCTTGTTCAAACGCTAAAGGGGAAAACCATTTGACAGCACATGTAAATGGTAAAGCCTGCACAGCTCCCATACCATTTTACCATGTCTAATCATGCACATCTGCTTCCCAAATCTTCAACTTCTTTGATGTGGGCAGACCACACAACATTATACTGATGCATTTTGAGCATTACAACTTTATACAATCAAGTTCAATAATTATGATCTTACAAAAATGTTACCCCACAATAATAAAATCAATCATTAGAGACAATACCATAGGTTTGAAAAAATTCACCTGTTAAAGGTGATAAATTTCCTTGTTGCTCTTCACTTTACCATCTAGTTATCATCTTGAGCAGTTAACAGACAAATTTTCACTTGATTTCTGACATCAAATAAATCTTACTTCACGTTCAAAGACATCTAATAACTCTGCATTGATGTTCTTTGGACCAGCTTTCCTGCTGTGGACAAATGCAATCCATTCAGAGCTAAGATCACCGGCATCCAGCCGGTAGATCGAGCAGAAATCCTTCACTGGAATAAACAAGGACGATATAGAATGCTAAGCCACACTGGCAATTCATCGCTACTACTGGATCAGTCATCTAAGATTGCCAAAGTCCAGACTGCTAGCATGACTTGGCCTAACCCAATGGTGCCATCTTTCAACATATTCTTGATCAAGTGTCACCTGACCCAACCAAGAAATATAGATTACATCAATAGGGTACATTCTTGCTTTTTTTATTTTTTTTAATTGTTGTTGGTCTGGCAGCATGTATATGTATTTAAGTTGAGAGGGATTTTAAGGTAACACTGAGAGAAAAATATTATAAAATGGAAAGGAACATAGTTGTCACATACAGGTTGTAATGTATGGGATAACAGATAATGTTAAAACATTCATTTGACTAGCCTAATGAATTAAATGTTGTGTGCGGGCAGAATACAGCGTCTAACAGACGTGTATTTGAAAAACATGGGGTTTTTTTTCGGTTCATATTTAGACGCTGCCTAGCCTTTAAGTTATATATGTTTCTCAATCAGCAATGATCAGCCGAGGGGATCAAACGGCACAGGAGTTTTAAAACCCTTCGTGTTAAACTCACATCACTTATTATAAGCAGCGGTCCCATTATAACCTAAGTGCCGATCGCTAGACAGTTTTCATAATTCTTTTGGGGAGTTTTCTGCTTTTGAGTTACCCTATGTAACAGTGTGTTAGATCTCGGAGATTACTGGATTCTCTTGATGAATGACTAAACATGGCGGACTGCAGGAATTTTCCACTGAAGCAATGGTTTTAAACAGCCAATATGGACCTAACATGCCATTCTTTCAGTTCACCAGTGCTGATTGAGGAACAAATAGATTTTAAAGGCTGGGCAGCGCCAAAACATAGATAGGAAAATACCTGTCTCCATTGGATTTTGCATCAGTAGCATACAACATCAAATTCATTAGGCTAGCATTAACCTCGTCTTCACAACTCCCCAGTAAAAAACAGCAAATTTGCATACCAGATATTCAGGCTACTCCTCCCCCTGTAACTGGAATTTATGTATAATTCTAAGGTAGGAATCAGCCAAGACTATATGATAACACTGTGAAGACTGATTGTGCATCCATATGGGGCCCGATTTGCATGATTGACACACCAAAAATGTGTACAAGTTACAACAACAATAAAAGAAAGGGAGGCCGCGGTGTGGAAGTGAAGATGAAATGAAATGCATCGTACAGATTATGTCGAAGAAATTAAATAATTTAGATATTTTCAGAACTCACATTTGTCGATTATATCATCGTCATCGATTCTCAGTTCAACACCAAAACATTCGAATTCATCCACAAGATCTTCAGCGGACACAGTAGTCATTTTCTCTCTTTCCCGCGGAAATATTCATTTAGCAGCAAGATGGAAAAAATCAGTAAAACCATTGGTCAAAATCCGTTGCTTACCGAAATCAACCATTTAGAGTAATCGATTCAGGAATAATGCCAACAAGATTTTTTAAATATGCCAAACGTGTTTAAAATACTTTTGTTTCTATGCACCGCCGCACTGAAGCGTCCTAGGTTTCAAAATGGATGACTGCACGCTGGAAAAGCTCTCCGTAAAGCCTGGAAAATTGAGTCCAGTTTTTAACAAAATCACCACTGATTATTCCGTAACTGTAGCGAGCAATGTAGAAAACATCACCCTTGATCTGCTCACTTCCGATTCGGGTGCATCATATTCAATTGTGGTAAGTCAGTAAGTTTTCATCGATGACGTGCCTGTACGCACCTGTCTGTTAGCTCTAAAGCGGTCATTACGTTTAGAGCACAAAGCTACATGAGTTGGCACTGCAAAATCTTGTAGTAAGCCCAAAGCTCTTGCGTGCTGCGTTCTCGATACACATAGAGGGCCTGGAACGACAGTTCAGACCCACAGTAACTAGAAAACCACAGACGTGAAGGTGTTACCATCTTTTTTTACCTTACATCCAGTCTCAAAGTACGAAGCTCCATGTTACTGATACCGTTCAATCTGTTGCAATGGCCATAACACTCTCCACAAATTGGTTATTATGTACATGTAGATGTGGCGACACAGCGATTGATTTATCACTTCTGCTTCGTCTACCAAAAGTGTAACAACACTGATGTATTCAAGACCGCGGACATATGGGCATTAGCAGTTTTACTCTCGCAACACACTTTGCTAGCTGAGACATGGCAATGAAAACATTATCAAAATAACATGAAAGTTAACACAGAATTCTGCTTCATGCCCTCATATATCCAAAACTAAGTTTCGTTAATGTTCAAAATTTACTTATGCTATGCAGAATGTTCTGTAGTAAAGCCTAGTGTAATTTCTGGTTATTATCAGCTGCAGTTCTCAGAATATTGCCCAGTGTTATTTACTTTCCTATACCTTCCCATGTTATCTTTCACCTCATCTGCTTGCCACAGTCTAAAGCAGGTGAAGTGCTCGGATGTCTGCAGTCTGGAATATGAGACAAGAAGGCCTACAGAAGACATGGCAGTAAAATGATATCAGAGTATAGCATCCCCTACTTTACTACTTCACATTTGTGGCGAATTAAATCTGCTGTATACAGTACATTGAAAAAACAGCAAACCGATCACTGTCTCACCTTAACTACATGTACACAGTAGCCGAGTCGTGGAGTATTGCCTCCACTGGTATTGTTAACATGTGGCTTCATTTTTTGTGACAGGCTGGCTAAAGGGTACAGGATTTTGTGGTTTTCTGGGTGCTGTGGGCCTGAACTGTTAATATATACCCGCTATTTGTATCGAGAGCGCAGCACTCAAGAACTCTCGACATATTACAGGATTTTGCAATGCTAACTCTTGTAGCTCTGTGCTCTTAACGTAATGAGATTCACTCTGCTTCAGAGCTGCCTAATCACTTCGGCCAGCATTTATTGTACAACTGGTCTTGTCATTATACGAACCAGTATCTTTCTTTTTTGTTGTGCACCATGGTTCTATATACAACTTGCAAATTTACTTTTGTATTGCTTCAAATTAAGTTTAGCTTAAGTAGGAGTACTTTGTTGAGTACTGTTTCAATGACCTGGTAAATGACAGGACCACAGTTTATTGAAGAATCAGCACAGTGATTGATTGATTTGTGTTTAACATCTTGTTCAAGAATTTTTCATTTTGTATGATTCCAGTCAGTTTAATCATCGTAGGTAACCGAAGTGCAGGAGTAGGTGGGCTCGGAAGCTACCTTGGCTTGGACAGGGACTTGGTAGATGTGCCCTCGATCTCTCACTGCCTGTGGAGACCTTGGTGTCAGAAAGCAGTCAGTTATGTCTTATGGCCATTTACGGTCTGTATCAGTCATTGAAAGCTCCTTGTCTTCCAATGCTATGGTACATGTACATCACATGTGTATGGGAAAGTTCTCCAGTAAACTGCCAATGGTTGGTGGTATAATTCTGCTGGTTAATCTGGTTTCCTCCACCCATCAAATTGACTTCCATCTTGTTATAAGTCGAATATTCTCTAGTATGTATGACATTGAATACCTACTGAGTAAGTAAATAAGAAACTGAAATGCCAAGATTAAACAACTAACCTTTGTCCGGTACCTGACAAACCTCTTGACTTAAAGCCACAGTGAAAACAGCCTGAACTGGATTCGAACACGTGACTTCATTGATTCAGATCCTGATAATCACAGCGAGCTGTAACCATCCCCCCACCTCCCCACTCCCTTTTAGCAATGAACATTTGAGTTTTTAACAGCAGCACACTAAAGATTTGTAACACCCAGGTAATTTAAGCAGGAGGCATACTTTCTAATTTTCTATTGTAAATAGTGTTCAGCATGAGACTGATGTTTATCAAGCAACTAGCTTTGGATAATGTTATTCAGGATTTACCGGCAACACGAATAAATGCAAGATTGATTTCAAGTAATGTTAGGAATTGTGTGCATAATAATTTGTCTGCTAATACAATGTTTTGTCTTCTTGCACAGGGGAGTGGTGGAAGTAAAACTCTACCTTTGAAAGAAGGTGAAGTCACAGAGATTAAGATTGAAGTGACAGCTGAGGATGGGACCACAAATTTTTACCAGATTCTTGCCAAAAGGCTGTCTGCCAAAGATGCTACTTTGAGTAGCCTGGCCATTAGTGATGGAGATTTGTCTCCTGCCTTTTCACCAGATGTCACAGCATATTACTGTAAGTCTATATTATGTTATAAATCAGATGTTCTGTTACCTCAGTAATGGCTAACACTAAGACAAACTGTGAACACATGATTAATAATACTTTTATTAACTGACTGGGTGTGTTATGATGCATGATGCTTTTATCTTGACAACTAATTAGAGAATCAAAATATTCACAAGGTCACATTGAGTGTGTGAAAATGGATAGTGGGTTTTGGGTGGATTAGCAAATTGATATTCATCCACCTTGCACTTATTTATGTTGGTGGCTTAAGTTTTTCATAATTTGATAATATTTTGAAAACTAATTAAACGGGATAAAAATTAAATTCACAGGTTAAGTCCCATATTTGAGGGGTAATTGGTTGGTGCATATTTTTGGTTTATCAAATTGATTTTCTTCCATGTGTCCATCAGTTTGGTCAGAATGTAATTACAGAGCTGGATCGGATAGTTACTGTGCACGGTTTGTGCGACCACAATGCCCCTAACCAGTGAGATCGCATGTTTCAATCCAGCCTTTAAATGAAGAGTTTTGTCAATTTTGTCAATTATCTTTCAGGTCTTACAATTTTTTCATTTGGGCTACTGTTTTGTTATTGCCATTCCTTAGAGTACAGTGGACATTACGATTAAAAAATGTGTCGTTACATGACTGTTTTGACGTTTTCAGGTTTGTTGCCTTGTAATGTTCCCAGTGTAACTCTCAGTCCAACAGCCCCTGACAGCAAGAATGAGGTGCTGGTGGGAGGCACCAAGCCTGGGAGCCCCACACCTCTTAATATAGGGGAGACCAAAGTGGAGGTGGAGGTGACCTCAGCAGATGGCTCCAACAAACAGGTCAGGTCAACTGTGTATAATAATTAATAGTTTGAAGATCACCTAGTATATTCGAGACCACAGACATCTGGGGACTTCATTCGCTTTAGTCAGCGTCCAACAGACGACGAGGTGAAAGATAACATGGGCAGGAATAGGACATGAACAACAATGTACAATATTCTGAGAACTGCGGCTGAAACCAGAAATTATATCATGTTTTACTACAAAACAAACCGCATAGTATATGTATATTATGAACATTTTTGAAACTTAGTTTTGGACTTGTGAGGCCTGGAAGCAGAGTTCCCTCTTCACTTCCATGTTATTTTGATAATATTTTCATCACCGTGTGTGTGCAAGCAAAGCATGGTGGCACAAGTAAAACCAGTGGCGTCTACGGTCTCAAATAGAGAGTCCAAATGTACAAATCTTCCGATTTGTTTCAGTTTTGTTGCCTTTTCATGCCAATGTTTGAATAGAAAATTATTAGTAATATTTACTAATTTAATTGGTGCTTTACACTGCACTGAAGAACATTTCACTTATGTGATTGTAGTCAGGTGCTGACAGACAAATCCCTGGAGAAACCCAAACATACCTCTGTCAAACCTGCAGATGCAGGATTCAAACCTTCTTCTGTACCGTTTTAATCAAAAGACATTGAAAGAAAAATCACAGGATTTCTGACAGACAGTAGTAATTTGTAAAAGTTGTGCAAAATTGAAGAATATTTGAATACATTTTAATTGTACTTTTTCAGACCTACACAGTTCATATAACCAAAAAGCTGTTGCCACGACTGGTGAAATTCGCATCCTCAGACTTGACCACCTCATTTGAGTGTCCCATCTCTCTCAGCCCGTACTACTGTCCTGTGTCCATAAGAGGAAGTGACCCCAAGCATACCTTCTCACGACCATTGATTGATGAAATGACCCGAACCTCCAAGATTGACCCGTTAAGCGGAGAGCCTCTTGACCCAGACTGGAGGGTCGTTGAGTATGATATTGACAAGAGGATGTCAGCTGCCACAGTGTTTATACCTTTGACAAATGGAGGTAAAGCCATGATGTGATCACAAGTGTGGAAGTGTACTGTTTACATCACAGGTGTGCAATTGTCCTTTATTATGTAGGTTGTACATGATTTATTGTGTACAGATTAAATATTCTCTTTTTCATTTTTGTTTCATTTATTTTTATTCAGGTATTTGTACAGCCCTCAAAGTTAGCTAATTTGTTTGAACTTTTAATTCCAATTTCAACAACACTCTAAATTGAGTTGTCCGGCCACAGTTGTTCTTCATTATGGTCCTCTCTACTTTACACTAACCTTTGCATGGTATCTCATTTTAATTTTGTCCTTTGATTTAATCAGGTATGACCAACAAACTCAAAATTTTCATTGCAAGACATGAAAGCAAGTAGGACCACAAAAAGTGTTTCCCCAAAATTTCTGTGTTAGCTTGAGTATACATGTATAGTACCTGTAGATCAGTATCAGAAGGCCTTAGAATATACATCCTGGTAATCTCTGTATAGAGAACATAGTAGCTTAGGTTACAATTTTTCAGTGCCCCTGTGGTCCGATTTGGCGACGGCACTTTATTGCCGCTGCAAATTTTTACTAATTTCAAGGGCTGTGTGTACCCTAAATATTATACCTAACACAAAGAATCACCCTTAATCTCTGTCTGTCTGCCTGTAGATATGACTTAGTCCATGCAATATTTCCATAAAAATGTGCATAGGTCTTCCCCAAAATCTCAACTTTTACAAGGGAATTTGGAGGTATTTCACACTTCCGTATGTTTGTTGTTTTCACAATTGTTTTCTTATATTTAGCATTAAAAATTGGGTTAAATGCTAGACAGAGTGAGTTATGTGTATAAGATGTCTGCAGTGCTCCATACTACTGACTGTGCCATAATTGTCCTGAAACGATACACATCCTACAGAGACTAGGTGGGGCATAGGCTTGAGCCATTACGATTTGTCACTGTGCCAGAATTTGTCATGAACTGATGATGTGAACAAATGGGTACAAGGTTTATAGGTATTATGATGTTATATTTGTATAGGTTCATCTGCTGAAGTCAAATTCAGTGAGTTGGGTGAGCAGCTGGAGAAGTGTAATGTGACCCCACAGGTTCAGGTAATAAACAAATGCGTCTGTTAATAGTTGGGAATGTTTATTATCCTGTTTCGTGTGTTCAGGTGCACAAAGTTACAATTGTATGTTACCATATGTTTGGTTACAAACCTTCACATTGTGCAAAACTTCTGTAAAATGAATGCAAAGGTTAAGCTTTTAATATTTCCTTTCATTTGTGTATTATTGCAGGAGAAGAAGTTTGAAGATTCATCTTCCTCAGTCAAACATACTGTACAGGTATATTAGATAGCCAGAACTATTTCCTCTGAGAATGGGAAAACAGAATTGATACAACTAACATAGGAATAAATCAACAACAAACATGAAATAATAAAATTTCAATAATTTCTGCTCGGTGGCAAGTGAACATGCATGTATTAACATTGTTGTGAAGAGTTGCCATGGTTTTTTTCTTGCTCTTGCGTGACTTGTTTTATGAGAAGCTCATGAATATATATACACAACACATCTACAGTGTGGTCCTTAACTTCTCCAGGTGCGGAGCTGGGAGAAACAAATGCAGCAGATCTATGGGGAATCAAGTACAGACAAACTGATAGCCACTGCCATCACAATGCTGGGCAAATACTTCAAAAGTTTACCTAAACAAGGTATGTGAGGTGTTAAATATTCCACTTATTAAGCTACATTTATCATTTACCTGCACATATATTTGATCCATCACTCATCATATTTCCATTTCCACTCATAAGCTTCACACATGATACACGGTTCAGTCCAGCAGTGTTGTTTTATGCACAGGTCAGTTCAAGCATCAGTATGAGGACGGGGAATCCCCTTTGGACCACCTGCAGCAAGCAGCCTATTGTTATGCCTCAGCCATCAAGATCAAGGGCAAGGATCACCACCTCCACCTACAGTTAGGACAGATCCTTGAAGAGCGCTACTATGCTGAGGATATGTTTGGACTCAAGAAACAGGTGGCCTTGTGTTAATATTGTGATACATTGGTGTTGCTAACAGATATACTATTTCCATACAGCGTTGTTTGGCTGTCTCAGTGGTTGTGCCAATTTGCATGTGACTAGAGAGAGCCTAAGACATTTGATTTAGAAGGCAAGCTTAACTTTTGGTTCAAATATGACATTTTGAATCTCAACATGCAGGTGGTAAATTAATGAAAAATGATGAAATATAGCATATGTTAGCGTAATAAATGTTCATTTTAGTCTGGTGACTCAATATTGCATGTACATATTTACTGCCCTGGTTTTCCCAGGTCTTTAAGGATTTGATAAGAATTGTAGGCCTTATGACGTGTGTAATGTTTTTCGTGTATTGTGACAATGTTTGAAATTCACTTAGTAATTAGAAGCTGTCTTGACGGAGCAGCCGGTGATTTGTTTGTTGCAGGATAACAGTGATGACTTACCATCTTTAAACGTCCAGGCCAAGGAGAGCTCCAAAGATGAGGAGTGTGCTGCAATTGCGCGTCTGCGTGGAGTTGAGGCGGGTGCGCCGATTGCTCTGCAGCTGAAGGCCATAGACCAGGAGTACCATCACCTGGTGGAGACGGGGCAGAGTGGCAAGGCAGATCACGTCATGCAGCTGTATGCCTGGAAGTCAAAACAAGCCTCTCAGGTATGTTGGTATTGGATGCGGAGCCTCAAGTACATGTATATTTATGTTTATTTGCCGCAAGCATTATGGTGGGTGGAATTCGAGCAGAGCCCGAGGGAAATCCACAACCATCTGCAAATGGCTAGCTACCATCCCACATGCGAAGTACATGTACATATTGGGGAGAAACCTCAAGTAGGTATTGGATGAGGACCTTAATGTGGATATCTTATGAAGAGCCTCATGTAGATGTCTGATGAGGAGCCTCAAGTGTGTATTGGATGAGGAACCTCAAGTAGGTATCTGATGAGAAGCCTCAAGTAGGTATTGGATGAGGAACCTCAAGTAGGTATCTGATGAGAAGCCTCAAGTGTGTATTGGATGAGGAGCCCCAAGTAGGTATTGGATGAGGAACCTCAAGTAGGTATCTGGTGAGGAGCCTCAAGTGTGTATTGGATGCTGAGTCTCAAGTAGGTATCTGGTGAGGAGCCTCAAGTGTGTATTGGATGAGGAGCCTCAAGTAGGTATCTGATGAGAAGCCTCAAGTAGGTATTGGATGAGGAACCTCAAGTAGGTATCTGATGAGAAGCCTCAAGTGTGTATTGGATGAGGAGCCCCAAGTAGGTATTGGATGAGGAACCTCAAGTAGGTATCTGGTGAGGAGCCTCAAGTGTGTATTGGATGCTGAGTCTCAAGTAGGTATCTGGTGAGGAGCCTCAAGTGTGTATTGGATGAGGAGCCTCAAGTAGGTATCTGATGAGAAGCCTCAAGTAGGTATTGGATGAGGAACCTCAAGTGGGTATCTGGTGAGGAGCCTCAAGTGTGTATTGGATGCTGAGCCTCAAGTAGGTATCTGATGAGAAGCCTCAAGTGTGTATTGGATGAGGAACCTCAAGTGGGTATCTGGTGAGGAGCCTCAAGTATGTATTGGATGAGGAGCCTCAAGTAGGTATCTGATGAGGAGCCTCAAGTGGGTATTGGGTGAGGAGTCTCAAGTAGGTATCTGATGAGGAGCCTCAAGTAGGTATCTGATGAGGAGCCTCATAGTTATTGAATGAGGAACCTGAAGTAGGTATCTGGTGAGAATCCTCAGGTAGCCATCAGATGAGGAGCCTCAAGTAGGTATTGGGTGAGGAGCCTCAAGTAGGTATCTGATGAGAAGCCTCAAGTAGGTATTGGATGAGGAGCCTCAAGTAGGTATCTGGTGAGGAGCCTCAAGTGGGTATTGGATGAGGAGCCTCAAGTAGGTATCTGATGAGGAGCCTCAAGTGGGTATTGGATGAGGAACCTCAAGTAGGTATTGGGTGAGGAGCCTCAAGTAGGTATCTGATGAGAAGCCTCAAGTAGGTATTGGATGAGGAGCCTCAAGTAGCTATCTGGTGAGGAGCCTCAAGTGGGTATTGGATGAGGAGCCTCAAGTGGGTATTGGATGAGGAGCCTCAAGTAGGTATCTGGTGAGAAGCCTCAAGTAGGTATCTGATGAGGAGCCTCAAGTAGGTATCTGATGAGGAACCTGAAATAGGTATCTGGTGAGGAGCCTCGTAGTTATTGAATGAGGAACCTGAAGTAGGTATCTGGTGAGAACCCTCAAGTAGCCATCAGATGAGGAGCTTCAAAGAGGTATTGGATGAGGAGTCTCAATTAGGGATCAGATGAGGAGCTTCAGAGAGGTATTGGATGAGGAGCCTCTAAAAGGTATCTGATGAGTAGCTTCAGGTGTTGAATGGGGAGCCTCAGGTATCTGTGTGTGCTGTATGTTCCAGGAAGGTGTGACAGCTCAGAAGGTGTCTGATGAGGAGTCTGCTCTCGGCCAGGCATACCTGAAATACTTGGATGCCCTGGTATTGGACGAAACCAAGTCTGCGTACAATTTCCATGTAGGTCGACTGTTAGTGGTACAGGGAAGCTACTCAGAGGCTGTGCCCAGGCTAGAGGTGGCTCTTCACTGGAACCCACAGCACCAGCTGGCCAGGTGAGAGACCCATGTCAACCCAGACACACACCAAGGCTACAGCTGAGACAGATGGTGTCATGTATGAATACGCAGAAACAAAACTGTGAAAATAGTGAACCTTTAGCAGAAAAAATGTCAGAGCGCCTGAAGTGTTCAATGTAGATCTATCGTTCTACACTTTATGCCCTAGATCAGTGTAATTTGAAACTGTGGTATATCATATCCTCTATCCATAGTAAATGTCATTTTTGTAGCTGCATTGTTAGTAATAAAAGAATTGTAGTGTAGACACCCTTTGGAAAAAAAATTTTATCATTGCGTAACTTTAAACATTTTACCTTCAACAGAAAACGTATATGATTAAACAAAAATTTGATATTAGTACTAGATGACTTCCATAATTAAACTTGCGACCCTTGTTATATAGATCAGATGTTTCTTTACTATGGTGTATAATACTATATAATAATATATAAATTTAAAAAATGAGTTCTTACTTTGTCTAACTATTTCTATTCACACACACTGACATCTAGTGATAACTCTCTCGCTCCCTCTGCACACAGATGTTACCTAGGGTTAGCGCTGGCCTTACAGACAGGTGGGCCAGGTGCAAGGGTTAAGGAGACCATTGGATACTTACTAGAGGCTATGGAGGTGTTGCTGAGGAAACTTAGCACAGAAGCTATGGTTGTAGATGTACAAGGGTGAGTAGTGTCTTTTTTGTTTGTTTACCACTATTCTTTCGAGATATTTGCTTTCTTTTTTTAAAGTCAAAATAAAAATTTATCTTTGCCAGCTGTCAACACAATTTAAAGCATGAATGTGGTCATCAGCATATGGCTTAATGGTGTATTCCTGTGTGAGAAAATAATGTCTATACACAATATTAAAAAAATGGTCAGTATGCTGGGCAATAGTAGGCATACACACATGCTCTGAAGTGAGCTGTTATCAGCAGTACTGATGAGGAAAGCTGTGAGTTGTAAGAAGTACAGGATTATGAAATACACCAGTGGGTGAATGCACAAAGCCAGCTTTGAATTAAGTGAGAATTTGAGATGTGATTTAAAGCTCTTTTGGACTGCTAGAGTTTACATTGAGAGGATTTACATGTAACAAATGTCATCTTTTTATTTCTTGGAATGTAAATTGCATATGATATAAAGGTTTTAAATTTTGTCTTATGTCAAAACTGGCTTTGTGAATCAACCCCTGTTCTGAAGTATGGACATGTTACCCCAGCCTGTCAGTTAGTTGAAAACTTTCCCGATGTCTCTTTGACAGGGGTGCTGGAGTTGAGAGTTTACATGCAGAGAATCTGATCCGAGCCAACAATGTCTATCTGTTACGAGGTCTGATTCAACTGGGAAAACTTCTCCAATCAATGCCAGACTACTCAAACAGCATGAGTGCTAAGGATGTGTTCCACACGTAAGAGATAAATAAGTGCCTCTTTCTTCACTTTTGGGGTATATGATGTACTTTGTGAAATGTATCTTTACCTGGCCCAGTTGTATGATAGGCTCTTTCAGTCAAACACTAAAGTGTAAGAAAATTTTAATCAGTTACTGTATCATTACTGGGAAAGATCTCATAACAATGAACTTATGGTGAGTGAAGAGACCAGTAAAAACTGTATCTAAAAATACCTTCACAGAATTTAGATTTTTAGATTTTTTTTTCACCAAAATAAACGCAGTCAAATGTTTTGCTGGTTTGCAGGGTTTTATGGACCATACTGATAATGTGGTTCACCAGTGACGCCATGCAACGTTTTGCACAACATTATTCTTCAGCTCTGAATATTGTTCTTATGAGAAGCACTCCTGAAACAATATATGACATTAAATTTCTGCTTTAGGGGCCATAGAAAAGTTGATGTGGTGTCTCTGGTGAACCACATCATGAATATGGTCCAAAAAACCCACCATATAATCAAAACATTTGACTGCGTTTATTTTTCTGCACAAAAAATAAAAAATTCAGGTATTTTCAGATACAGTTTTTAATGCTATTTTCACTCACCCTCAGATCATACTTACGAGATCTTCCCCTTTTAGTTACACATATACCTGACTCTGAGATTTTATGAATCATAGAAAGGTGTTTATGGGCTTATTTGGAAGGTAGGTGGATGTTGTACTGGACAACTAAAACATAAACACCTTGCAATATTTCATGACAGTAAATTTATTTCATAAAAATGCGAATTTTAGGGCAAATTGATCTAACACAGTATATCTTGTTGATGGGATCAGAACCCGTTGTATAAATGTACTAAGCAATAAAGTTGTGTGTTCAAATCTAACTAATGCTGATTTATGTACATTGTAAGGTTGGGCAGCCAGTTGCTATATATTTTCCATATGTAAATAATGTAGCATATCTGAATACATGTATATCATAAAACAAAATTGACACATATTTATGTACAGGGCTGCCCTTCTGTCATCCCATGTGCTGCCAACCCTCTGCCGTGGGGACATCTACAAGCAGATAGAGTGGGTGCTGCTGCAGGCTCACTCCAGCCTGCTCAACCTATTGGCCACCTCAGGCACGGCTAGCCAGAAGCTCCTCTCCAACAGGTGTCAGAACCTGTCTGCTCTGATAGAGCACTCTAGCATACCTCAGAGCTCAGAGCTGCTCACCCTGCAGGAGAAGGTGAACACTTCAGTGTACAGAATTCAGCAATAGCTGTTTGTAATAACATACTCCATTTCCTCAACCTTTCTACATACTATTTTCAGCGGGATTTTTGCATTTTGTAATTGGATTTTGGGGACAAACTTCATCAGTTAAGTTGAGCAATTTCCAGACTTAAGGAAAATTCATACACAATGCCTGTAACTGGTGCCCACAGTAGCTTTAGGGTAATTTGACACAAAAGTTAATACACAACGCCTGTAACTGGTGCCCACAGTAGCTTTAGGGTAATTTGACACAAAAGTTAATACACAACGCCTGTAACTGGTGCCCACAGTAGCTTTAGGGTAATTTGACACAAAAGTTAATACACAACGCCTGTAACTGGTGCCCACAGTAGCTTTAGGGTAATTTGACACAAAAGATTCGTGAAAAGGCGGTACTTTGAATGCTGAATAAATAAGCATCAGAGGAGAAGATACTCACAAATCATCACAGCACTCAATCTGGATGGCCCTCATACAAAATTACTTCGATGGAAACAGGCTGTTGATGTCTTCATTTTTCTACTTTTTTGTGAAAAGTAAAAAACGGCTCTGCCTTGTCATAGCGAATGTTATGGATTTGAACCCATTATGAATACCATGTGAAGTATGTAGATATCTAATTGCAGACCTGTCAGAGACTTGTTCAGATCCAGCCTGCCAATAGTTACAGCCTGTACCTGTTGGGTGCTGCCCAGTTTGCCCAGTATGAGAACACCCCGGGGGAGGCGGCTCAGACAGCCCTGAGCGAGGCCAAGGGCTCTTTTCTAGCCAGTGTGAATCTGGAAGGGAAACCAGCATCAGGAGAGGCTCCACCTGAGCTTATAGGTTAGATTACTTAGTCTTTCTGGGATTACCAGAACCTATCCATGTTGGTCAGATTACTAAGAACTCTTTTGGGATTACCAGAACATTTCGATGTTGGTCAGATTACTAAGTCCTCTTTCGGGATTACCAGAATTTATCCATGTAGGCCAGATTACTAAGTGCTATTTCGGGATGACCAGAACTTATCCATGTAGGCCAGATTACTAAGTGCTATTTCGGGATTACCAGAACTTATCCATGTAGGCCAGATTACTAATTGCTATTTCAGGGAATACTGAAGGTTATAAGTTAGATTACTGAGAACCACCTGAAACACAGTATTAGTAGATTTTAATGTTTAAGTATCAGAAATAAAATGTTTTCAGGACAAAGAGAAGCATGCAAGGCAATACTTACCTGCAGTATTCTGCTTCAAACATATTTTTAATTCTCTTCACTTATTTATCAAGAACAGACTGACTTTAAACACTTAAGTTAAATATGCTGCTTTACTGTTTAACATGATTTCAGCTCACACTGATTACATGATTAGATTGTGAAATAGAAAGCTGACTTCCAGATTGGATACAGGTTAACAAGGGCACAAACTGAAATTTGTGCATTTATGGTAAGGAAGTTTTTCTGGCCCTCTTGAACAGAATGTGTGCCTAGTTCCAGGGTATGATCGGCATTATAACATTTGACTACATTCCACATCATTTCAGAACAGGAATGGTGGAAGCAAAAAATGAAAGATGAAGAAGAGAAGAGAAAGGCTGCTGAGGCAAAGAAGGATGGAGGTAGTAAAGCTGGTGGTAATGCTGCTGCCAAGGGAGGGGCTGTTGGTGCGAGGGGTAGAGGAGGTCAAGCCACATCCAGCAGGGGAGGTAAGTCACCAACTCTTGTTTCTGTTAATGTGAGAACTACACATGCATGAAGGCTGTTTCTTTATGATACTGAAGTTCAGTGTCATGGGTACAAAGAAACGCTGGTATTTAATTTGTGTTGGTACTTAATATGTGTTCTGCTTCTCTCACAACAATTGCTTCTTTAAAAAACTAGCTGGGGTGTCTTGTTTAATCATCTCCTCAATTAGTATTCCTTTTCAATGTTTTATCCATCATAGGAGGGACAGCCCATGCCAGAGGGGGTGCTTCTAGGGGTGCTTCCAGAGGCGCCTCTCGTGGATCCCCAGCAAATCGTGGTTTGCCTCATGTCAAGGTAAGGCATCATTCCATTCTGTCATTTTATGACAATTCATGCTCCAGGTCATGCAAATAGCCATGTAACTTCTTTTATTCTGTATCCACATACCTTTCTCTCAGCATTTAACACTTCCTCTAACTATACATCTAAGTCTCACAGTTGGCAGGCCCTGGTTTGCAACATTTAGCTCATTTCATGGAATTAGACCTAAGAATCGCTTATTTTGGCACATGGCATCTTTCAGTGAATAACTCTTGATTGACAACTGTAGAAATGACATGTGACAACCATTGTCTTTCCAGGGTGCTCCTGCGAGAGGGGGGAAGAGTGTCAGCCCAACATCCTCCAAAACAAATGTGAAAACGACAACATCTAGTCATAAGTGTGAGACTACTCACCCCAGTGGTAGGTGGAAATATATGTACACATCAATATTATATTTCTTACAGAATCATTTGAATGGTGAAAAACATGCATGTATTTTATGGAGTCCTTTTTTTTTTTTCTCTGGTGGAAGTTTACTATTTGTATGATGAATAGCAGAAAATTGAAAACTCATCATTTCCTCCCATTTGGTAAATAACTGGAGACATTTTCTTTTAATTAGATGTGTAATATAGCTCTCTACTTCACAGTGATATCGGTTTTTGAAGCAAATCCAACCGCATTATCAGAGAAATATGCCTGCAAGTCTGTCTTTCACGAATGATGACAGCAGCTCAGATTTTCAAATTATGTTCTTGTATATTCTTGCACTGATACTTCACATTAATGTATGATTAACACTGATCATGTTTCAGTAAAACCAACTGTGAAACCTCCAAGCCCAACAGAGAAGTCTCCAGCAGAGCCCCCAGAGACTGCTTCAAACCCACCATCAGCCTCTGGGCCTCTGAACAGGAAGAGTTACCAGCCCCGTCTGGGTTTGGCTCGGGTGTTCCGAGCCCTGCAGGTGTCAGAGGAGGCTCAGAGGTATTATCAGGAGGTCATCACCATGGCACCAGAGGTAAGCAGCACCTCCCCTCTCACCAGGTGTGATGACCATTGTTAGGTGTGTCTTGTGTGGAGGCACCAGAAGTAAGCAGTACCAGAGTTTTCACCATGTGTGTTGACCAATGTTAGATGTGGCTGGTCTGGAGGCACCAGAGGTAAGCAGCACCTCCCCTCTCACCAGGTGTGATGACCATTGTTAGGTGTGTCTTGTGTGGAGGCACCAGAAGTAAGCAGTACCAGAGTTTTCACCATGTGTGTTGACCAATGTTAGATGTGTCTGGTGTGGAGGCACTAGAGGTAAGCAGAATCCATGTTCCCACGGGGTGTGATGACCGGTGTTAGCTGTGTGTGGTGTGGAGGGCACCAGAGGTAAGCAGTACCTCCGTTCTCATCAGGTATGATGACCAGTATTAGATGTGGCTGGTCTGGAGGCACCAGAGGTAAGCAGTACTTTTCTCCCGAGGTGTGTTGATAATAATGTGTGGACACAACTGATTCCATTTCAGAACTGAGTCTTCACATCTGAAGGATAGTTTTGTGTTGAGTCTGAAGTCTCTATAAAAGTACATAGAATTGAGTCATGGAGGGATAACTGTTTGGAGTCTGGACAAGTGAGTCATTGGTCTGTCTAAAGTCTGTCGAATTCAATACTGAGGGTAGGTCTGTTGAGTCCTGATAAATGAATCATGAGCCTGTCCAAGGTGTGTAGAATTTTATCCTGCATCAGACAAAATCCTCTGCTTTTGATTGGACAGTAATGGTCACATGGTAGACATGTATAACTCTGTATCCTGCAACAGATAATATATGCGTCTGATAACTCAACAGGAGAGGGAATGCCGTGAGGTAACAGTTACAGTAACAATGACGCTAACGACACAATGTCACAGAAGAACGCTGAATGAACATTGTCAGTAATTTTTTGACGCCATCATTCTCAGAACACTGCATGGTAATTCAAAGCTCCTCGAGGTGACAGGAAATTGGTGTTGAAACTTCTTTTGTTTTTCAAGAAACAGATTTTCAGTGTAGTTTTTAGGGTGAAAGGATACGAAATTATATGGGGTCAGCAAGCCTCAAAGTGAGCCTGAAGCCTTGCCCAGTTTTAGGCTTACTGACCCGTATAGTTTCGTATCCCTTCACTCAGTAACCATGTAACTAACAGAGTCCTGGGGAATAGCTTTAAGTCAGCCTTATAGGTTAAATGTTGTTTGCAGAGTTCGGTACTTGAGCTAAGTTAACACTCTACATTTCACCTGCACAGGTACACGATGCTTACATCGAGGCTGCTGACATGTTGCTCAAGTCCAACCCTCTGGCAGCAGTGGACATCTACAGTCAGTTCCCCATGTCAGACAACCCCAGCTTTGACGATGCTTACATCAGCGGAGACATCGTCCGCATCTTAATCAAGCATGAGAAGTTTGATGACCCTCGCCTGGAGAAGCACATGATTCTGTACGGCAGGGTGCTTGGTATAGGTGAGATTGAATGTTATTGTCAACTTCCTTGTTAGTTGTTTCTAGGGGTAAATTAATCGTGGATGTCTTGGAGTAGTGGCCAGGGAGTTTCATGGACATGTTACCAAATTCTGGTAACTATAATAATACATTTCAGGAGGTAAAAAGAAAGTTCAAAACATCATCAGTGTTCAACTGAGTTAGCTGACAGTAATATTGTTATTTGCTAATGACAAACTGTCTCCAGTGTTAATGATTGTCAAACTCTTGTGTTCAACAGTTTGTAAAATGCAAGCTAGTTGAAAAAAGGATGAAGTGGATTTTTTAGATGAGGTAACAGTGAGGACTTATTGTACGAACACCTGCTTTTTTATGCATACATTACAATTTATGGTGGTATAGGAAGTCAGTGCATTATGATGAAAATGATAAAGGAATGTGCCTTATCCTGTAATTGACTCTCCCCACAGGATCTCTGGAGAAGTATGTTGAGATCCTGGATGGCAAGTTCAAGACTGACTTACTGAAGTCTGTGTATGCTGGTGTCAATCACAAGGATGTAGACCATCCAGACCTGCAGGCTTTCTTCAAGTTCAAGTGCTGGATATAATCTATATGCAGCCAGAGGCCTAGCTCCTCAGTGATCTCCCTTCAGTCCAGCCATGTGAGGTTTACACCAGGAGGACTGGAATCCCCATTCAGTGGAAACCACTGTGTTAAATACCCATACCTTGAAATAAAGACAATTAATATAGATAAACTCAAGAGAAATGAAAACTGAGTGACATTTATGTATATAAACATAATCTCTGAAATATATGCAACACTTGCCTTCCATTCAAAAGACCTTCCAATTATAAAATAATTTTATGAATAACTTTCATTCCTTTATACCCAATAATGAGGGAGGTACAATTATAAATTTTTTATCTCTGACAGAAATGTTTGGATGCACATATTGGAATACAGGAGAGAAATAAAGGAGCAAATCACACATGTATTTGGATGTAAAGGGGAGGTAAATTTACATATCAATCTTATAGGCTACTTTGGTTCATATGTGTGCATACCTAATACGTATTGGTATGTAAAGTTTGTCACTAGCAATGTCAGTGATATATATGACCAACCATGCACTGCCATGAAGAACACAACTCATCATTGTAATTACAGTCAAGTACTCTGCTAATCTGAAAAATCACAGTACATTCAGATAAAACATGCCACATGTATTTTTGCTGTTTGCTACATGTAGTTTTATATGTCATGATGTATATGAAGGTTTTCTCTAGACAGGAGTCAGTGCTACTTTGTCACGGTTGAACTGGTTATGCCTCCCAGGCCTGTAACATAACTCATCATTCGTTGTTCTGCAGAAAGTACTGTGGAGAATATTGTTCTCTGTTTTGACTTTTTATCTCCATTCGTTTACAGGGCTTATAAACACTTCTCCCTTGATTACATGAATAAATATGACAAGGTTGCATGTGAACACATTCACAAGTTTTTACAAGTTTACATTGTTTCATAGTTGAAATCACTATAATGCATTCAATATTGTAATAATTAATGCATTTTTCAGTTGCCTTTTCATAAGTTTTTGTCCCAAAAAAAATCAAACAAGGTTGATTTAACCCTCTCAGAATAAGTTAAACAAATGAAAACATGATGAGATTTACTCTGAAAAAATTCTTTCCAAATTTCCTGTCCTGAAATAACAGTAGAATTAATACTGTTTACTTTGGTTAAAATGGTTAAGACATAAATGTAAATGACATTGAAAATGGAAACATCATCAAATGCTTATACAGTATTTGAGACCATTGCATGATAGTGACACACTGACAGCAGTACTGTGCATAAATGGGCCATGGTAGGCATTTGATTGCTGTTATTCAGTTAACATGACTTGTGTTATATATGCATATAAATGTTTATAATATTATTTATTTAATGTTTGGGTTTTCTTTTTTCAATATTTCTTTTCCCTAGCTACTGTGATATATATTTTTACTGAACTGTAACTTTGCGAGATATGAAAGGTGTCTCATACTGTTTTACTCCCTCCCCACCTCCCTCATGCTGTAAAATTACCTATCTGTACTGTGATACAGTTTACAGGAAATGACTTGTTTTATGGGTAACTGAACTATATTTTTGTTATCTTTGTTGTTTTATGGTTGCTTTCAAATTCAAATGTTTCAATATTGTTTTATTGATTTGTCATATTATAGAATTTTATTTATTGAATGCATTTTAGTAGTGATGCTAATAACTTTTACTTATAAAAAGTCATGGCATAGATTTATATGAAGTAGTCACAGAAGGTTTCTACGCCATGCAAAAATAACAAATGTTATACAAGAGCATGAACTGTAGTTTTATTTAGGTGATCAGCCTATCGAAAAACAGTCAATAAATCTCAAAGGTTCCACGAATTACCCGTTTTGTTTTTTTGTATGTCAGGGAAACGTTGACATGTCAAGTACATGTATCTCGTGACTGATGAAAAGTTACTGACGAACTTTATCACCAACATGAGTGTTCTCAACATAACCAACAGTAATTCTGCCTGAAACAAAAAGTCAGAGATGGTCTGAATGAATCAAAATGAAAACGACCCCTCATTTTATGATGTTAAAAGTTTGCCATCAACAGTTTTCTTGCCCTCCACAAACTGACAAGAAATAATTACAGTATTGATTAAAATAAAAACATGAGTTATCTGAGTTATATCATGAGTTATACGAGTTATCTGTCATAATGTGAAGGGTTCATGTGATGTATCTTGGATGATGTAAGGGGCTCCCACCTTGTTCATGTGAGTTACCAGTCATGATGTGAGGGGTTCATGTGATGCATCTTGGATGATGTAAGGGGCTCCCACCTTGTTCATGTGAGTTACCAGTCATGATGAGAGGGGTTCATGTGATGTATCTTGGCTGATGTAAGGGGCTCCCACCTTGTTCATGTGAGTTACCAATCATGATGTGAGGGGTTCATGTGATGTATCTTGGATGATGTAAGGAGATCCCACCTTGTTCATGTGAGTTACCAGTCATGATGTGAGGGGTTCATGTGATGTATCTTGGATGATGTAAGGAGATCCCAACTTGTTCATGAGAGTTACCAGTCATAATGTGAGGGGCTCATGTGATGTATCTTGGATGATGTAAGGGGATCCCACCTTGTTCATGTGAATTACCAGTCATGATGTGAGGGGTTCATGTGATGCATCTTGGATGATGTAATTGGCTCCCACCTTGTTCATGTGAGTTACCAGTCATGATGTGAGGGGTTCATGTGATGTATCTTGCATGATTTAATGGGATCCTACCTGGTTCCTGTGAGTTAACTGTTATGATGTGAGGGGCTCCCATGGCGTATCTTGGATGATGTAATGGGCTCCTACCTGGTTTCTGTGACTTACCCGTCATGATGTGAGGGGCTCCCATGGCGTATCTTGGATGATGTAATGGTTTCCTACCTGGTTTCTGTGACTTACCTGTCATGATGTAAGGGGCTCCCACAATGTATCTTGATGTGAGGGGCTCCCACAATGTATCTTAATGTGAGGGGTTCCTACCGAGTTCCTATGAGTTACCTGTCATGATGTAAGGGGCTAACATGACGTATCTTGCATGATGTAAGGGTTCCTACCTGGTTCATGAGAGGTACCTGTCATGATGTGAGGGGCTCCCATGACGTATCTTGCATGATGTAAGGGGTTCCTACTTGGCTCATGAGAGGCACCTGTCATGATGTGAGGGGTTCCTGTGACGTATTTTACTTGATGTGAGGGGTTCCTATCTGGTTCATGTGAGCTAACTGCCATGATGTGAGGGGCTCCCATGACGTATCTTGCATGATGTAAGGGTTCCTACCTGGTTCATGAGAGGTACCTGTCATGATGTGAGGGGCTCCCATGACGTATCTTGCATGATGTAAGGGGTTCCTACTTGGCTCATGAGAGGCACCTGTCATGATGTGAGGGGTTCCTGTGACGTATTTTACTTGATGTGAGGGGTTCCTATCTGGTTCATGTGAGCTAACTGCCATGGTGTGAGGGATTCTTATCTGGCTCATGTGAGCTAACTGCCATGATGCGAGGGGTTCCTATCTGGCTCATGTGAGCTAACTGCCATGATGCGAGGGGTTCCTATTTGGTTCATGTGAGCTGACTGCCATGATGTGAGGGGTTCCTATCTGGTTCATGTGAGCTGACTGCCATGATGTGAGGGATTCTTATCTGGCTCATGTGAGCTAACTGCCATGATGTGAGGGGTTCCTATCTGGTTCATGTGAGCTGACTGCCATGATGTGAGGGGTTCCTATCTGGTTCGTGTGAGCTGACTGCCATGATGTGAGGGGTTCCTATCTGGTCCATGTGAGCTGACTGCCATGATGTGAGGGGTTCCTATCTGGTCCATGTGAGTTAACTGCCATGATGTGAGGGGTTCCTATCTGGTTCATGTGAGCTGACTGCCATGATGTGAGGGGTTCCTATCTGGTTCATGTGAGTTAACTGCCATGATGTGAAGGGTTCCTATCTGGTTCGTGTGAGCTGACTGCCATGATGTGAGGGGTTCCTATCTGGTTCGTGTGAGCTGACTGCCATGATGTGAGGGGTTCCTATCTGGTTCATGTGAGCTGACTGCCATGATGTGAGGGATTCTTATCTGGCTCATGTGAGCTAACTGCCATGATGTGAGGGGTTCCTATTTGGTTCATGTGAGCTGACTGCCATGATGTGAGGGGTTACTATCTGGTTTATGTGAACTGACTGCCATGATGTGAGGGGTTCCTATCTGGTTCATGTGAACTGACTGTCATGATGTGAAGTGTTCCTATCTGGTGCATGTGAACTGACTGCCATGATGTGAGGGGTTCCTATCTGGTTCATGTGAACTGACTGCCATGATGTGAGGGGTTCCTATCTGGTGCATGCGAGCTGACTGCCATGATGTGAGGGGTTCCTATCTGGTTCATGTGAGCTGACTGCCATGATGTGAGGGGTTCCTATCTGGTCCGTGTGAGCTGACTGCCATGATGTGAGGGGTTCCTATCTGGTTCATGTGAGTTAACTGCCATGATGCGAGGGGTTCCTATCTGGTTCATGTGAGCTGACTGCCATGATGTGAGGGGTTCCTATCTGGTTCGTGTGAGCTGACTGCCATGATGTGAGGGGTTCCTATCTGGTTCGTGTGAGCTGACTGCCATGATGTGAGGGGTTCCTATCTGGCTCATGTGAGCTGACTGCCATGATGTGAGGGGTTCCTATCTGGTGCATGCGAACTGACTGCCATGATGTGAGGGGTTCCTATCTGGTTCATGTGAACTGACTACCATGATGTGAGGGGTTCCTATCTGGTTCATGTGAGCTAACTGCCATGATGTAATGGTTCACTATCCAGCTTCTGTGAATTACACTGGCACGTGTAATTTATTAATCTACTGCGATGTGGTGTCAGACTGAAACAGTTTGGAAAGCATCAAGAAGTTGGCGATGGCTGGAGCATGTTGACCAGGGTCACGTTTAATTTTCAAAATAAACGTTTAATTGCTATCAGACGGGACAACCCTACAGCTGCCTTAGTGACACTTGGTTGGATGAAAACAGTGTCCAAAATTTTTATGCATAAAGGAATTTTATGCACAAAGGAATTGCTCGTGGACAGTTTTAGTTATGTTAGTTATGTATATTTTACATGTGTACAAAAGATTTGCAAATATGTGCATTTTTGTCTTCTTTTTTTTCTGAATACCAAAAGGGCTCGCATTATAGGCACACATACCACTGTGGTAGCCAGCTAGTGGCATTTCGGGTCTGTTATTTTCCGTCTGTAGTTGCTAACTGATAAGGTTTATGTGGATTTTAAAAACCCTTAATAAATCGATAAGGCATAAGCTTCGTTCGCACTGAAGCATTTGGAGAGTAGGTCTGTATGATGTAAATAATTTAAAAGCACGCAGACTATGTGTTTTTTTTTGTGTGTTTTTTTGTTGTTGTTTTTTTCTTTTTCCTGGTATACACGATTTATATGTGCAGTGACTTAGTAGGCTAATTAACCTTGTATATCATGAGTTATCGACCAATGCTCCAAAAGTCAGGGTGTGTTGATATGCTTAACTCTAAATGATTATAGCATTCGGTGCTAAATGTCAAAGCTATATTGTACACAACACGATAAACCACAGTGTACACATGGCAGGGGTTTGCCAGTAACTTGTGGATGAGGTTCTTGATGTTCTGTCCGGTTTCCTTCCACCATGATGCTGGCCACCGTGATATAGGTGAAAAATTGTTTGAGTATGCGGCGTGAAACACCAATCAGATAAATATGGCAGGAATATTTAGTGCAAAAATTTTAAGACCGCGTGGGGTTAATTCAAATACATGGATTTTTTTATGACCGAGATTCAAAAGAGCTGTATAGTTATTGAATAAGGTCGCCAAGATTATTATAGGAACATTTGCAATCAATACGACCCCTATATTTTCACTGGCACCAATTACGGGCAACCGGTCACTTTATGGTTAACATTAGGCCTATACAAACTGTTATTGCTGTATTGTAAAAACAAAACCACATTACCGTCCTCAATGAATACAGTATATTTCTGTATGTTAGTATAAATGGTATTTCCTGTATCGTTTATTACAGGTTACAGGCGTATTCATTTGAACATCTGTCGTGTGCTTATTTAGGGCTATCATTGTATAGTGCGTCATGTCAACTTTCCCATGAGCAACGGATGATTTGAGTTCACTGTATTGATGCAGGATAATCCCATGGAAGACGAGGTCGACATTCTCGAGCCGCACCTTTTAAAAACCACGCTGCTCGAGAACGTGAGATTAGCACTAATCTCGCCCGGTTTGACAAAATCTTGCCAGATTAGTACTAATCTCGCATTCTCATATTCTCGTGACTAAGATGTTTAAAAGGCGAGCGCATGGCCGCATCCGCCTTCCACATATTCTGGTGTATATACAGTGTTACACCGTGTTATGTAATAATGCACGAGCAACGTTATACCCACCATGTAATGCAATAATAATTTCCATGTTATGTAATATCGCCACCTAATTGTACAGACAGACAAACAAATAAAAGGCGGAGGTTATTGAAACGAAGAGACTATCGGCAATAAGACTCAAGAAACGACTGCTTTTAATGCGCCCGTACGTTTCAATAGTTATTACTATACCCGAGTACTGGTTTTATTGCACAACACAGCAAATTTTATTACATCACGTGGTAACATTACATGACACTGAAATTTTTTTATTAAATTACACGGTGTTACACACGACCCAAGAAATCATTGTGTTATTCACATAGGTCTCGGTACCCTACACTAAGGAATATTTCACTGTTTATTACGACTGCCATGTATGGAAACCCACATCGGCCAGAGCCCATTGCGGAGGGCTGAGGGTTGGGGAACCACCGGCCTTGTAGCATCTATGGATCATTCTGACGTAAAGTGGCTTTGATCAACGGAGTGTGGTTTGCAGTCAGAGCGACCTGGTGCACACGAGAGTCAAGGACCGTGTGAAACCTCTAGAAAAGAACAAGAATAAAAACTATAACAATAATACTGTTCATGGCAAAACTTTTGAAAAAAAAAAGTTGCCAAGCAACCCTTAAAATATAATTATGCCTATGATCAAGTGGATTTAGGGCCAAATGTTTATTTTGTTCTGTCTAACATGACATTTTGTCACGCACTGAACATGCAGACGTAGTGGTAATGTTACAAATGTCCTTAAGAACCATTCGAAATCATTCCCACTTAATCTCTTTCTCTTTTACACATATATGGCCAAGATGCCCAGAACTGACTCATAGTGATCCCGTATAACTAGCACTGAATGTGTAGCCTCCGTCGTTCCCATGACATCAGCTATTTTGTACCGTTTAATACGGTTCAAACCATGCTTTCTTGAATATTTGAGAACTGTAGATTACACAGCGTTAGTGTAGAGATAAATATTTTTACAATTTCAAAAGAAAGGCTCCTGGTAGGAGTGATGTCCCCTTATACATGGGAGGGAAAGCATGAATGAATGAATGCTTATTGTTTAGCGCCCTACTCAAGAATATTTCACTTATACGAAGGCGGTGACTCCTTGGTGCAGGACGGATTTCCACCGTATCTTTTATCTGGTGCTGCCTCACCGAGACGACTTGCCGAAGACATCCAACAAGCCCCCTCACCCAGTCACATTATACTGACACCGGGCCGACCAGTCCACCCTCTATCCTCTTATTGCTGAGCGCCTAGCGAGGGGGAGGGAAAGAAACGGCTACTTATATTCACCCCCACCTTCCGACTCTACAAACTTTTTCATAGCAGTTGCTAGTCATGTGACATTTCCAAGTAAGTTTATACAAATTCAGAATAAACCTCATGAAAACACAATATATCGCTTTTTAACAACCCCATGTCCACGCAAACCATTAGGTGGATAAAACGGTCTCGCCTACATTTTTAACTGCAGGCAATTTTGTCGCCGGTAAGTACCAGAAATATAGTTCACCGCTGAGCATAATTCACAGCAAACCATGCATCAAACTACATGTTAAGTTTCGTCTAATTATTGCATTTCTGTATCTATGTCAATAAATCTTGGATACATAGCAGAAACTACTGAATTATATGTACGGGACGTATATGGTGTAAATTATGTGAAGGTACCGCTGGAATTCTGACTAAGCCATAATATTCTATACGCCATGTGTAACAAGCTGCAAACATTCGCTATTCTATGTACACCATAAATTAGAATTTTTCACATGAAAGACGGCGGCTGTGTCACGTGTAAGTACACCTGCGTCCTACCAGTTTTAATCCTCATTCGAGTACCGTCAGTTGGATGCGGTCACGCGCCCTTATTGGTGAAGTTCCAGTGGTCTGGGACGAGATCCACGTCTAAAACTTGGGCTACTTTAACAGGTATAGTAGTCAAGTGTATAATATGACTGAGCCAAGTGGAGATGGTCTACGTAGCGCCTTCGTTTTTATTGCTTGTACAACCTTCTATTTATTACATTCAATTCTGTCAATCTTGGTTTAAAACTTTGGGTTTGTTTTCATTTATTCAAAAGAATCTTGTTTTAAAGATCTGAACCTTTTTAAATCCGTAATTTCAATGCGGGGGTGACAGGTCAGTCAGGTCGAAAGCACGTGTTCTTGTTTACAAAATCTCCAACATTCGGTATTATGTTATCGCGTAGGAGATCTCCACCTCGTGATGCCACGTTTCGTTTGACGTCATCTTCCGTTTTGAATTGCTCTATCCCCCTCTAGACGCAATTGCCAAATCGGAAGAAGGAAGCCATTTTGTAAACTGTAGACAGTTTTCAGGCTGAGAAGGATCAGCTGTACCTTTATTTTCTGGTCTTGGGAGTCCATAAACGAACACTAACTACAGACAGGGTCAAACTGAAATGTCCACAATGAATCCCGAATAGTAAGTATTGTGTAAAACTGTCTGAAAGAAAAATTCTCAACAACGTCACCAGGCAGAGTCCATCGGCCATGTCATCAAATTGACGCCCAATCATGTGTTTCTGCCATGCTGTAAATGCAAATATCTGCGTTCTGGTACTGTATTCCAAGGAGTTGTCGTTGTGAGGTTCCCGATTCCGTTTAACAATTGCTTCAGCACATTGATATGAGTGATATGGTCTTTGGAAGGCAATTTTACTCAGGATGACAGATTTCGAGAAGAAAATTCTCAGACAACACTTCCGGTCGCGAATGAGTTGTCAGAATGAAAGTGCGTCATACAATGAACCCATCCTTTTCTCTTTCTCTTTTACAGTGTTAGTAAATCGTACTAGTGTGGCATTTTTAAGTTTCGGTTGGGTGCCTATGTAGGTGCTACCTGTAATCACGCCTATAAAGTTAGGTAGCCTTTCCAAGGACACCTGTCAATCATGATTTTGATACTAGGGATGTCGTCATTAATTAGTAAACAAATTGACAGTCGGTAGAGGCAACAGCAGGAACACTGAAAAAAAAGAATGTGAAGGTTGGGGGTTCAAATTCAGTGCATGTTTTTTTATGGAATATTGCACTCAGCTGACCTAAGTGTGAGACATCAGTGAACTCATGTGATAAATACCCATACCTTAATTAAATGAAAATTATTTGTTTGGTTACCTTGAATAAATCCAAGAAAACAAAGGCAGTTTGAGTGTTCAGACACTGCCACACGACAGGACAATCATGTTGGAAACAAGACTTAATAGGTTGTGGTAATGATATACGCACTTTAGATAATGTAGCGCCAATTGTAAACTTTCGGTTATAATTAGCAATATTGGACTTCTTGCCACAGATTTTTGTTGTTGTTGGGGTAACAGATTGCAGCAACCCCTGTTATAATACACTTCATTTACATGAGTGAACTTTTCTATTATATTTCTATGTTTTACATAATGCATTCCAACATATAAATGCCTTTGGCACTTTGTACACAAATGTGGAAGGAATACAAATCATTTTTCTTCAGTTATCAGTTTACAATTGTGAACACACCTTGGATCAGAGTGAAAGCAAGAATAAAGTGGTAGGCCTTCCTGCAGCCTGTTAGCCCTACCACAAAATCCTATGGCTCTTGCAAGGTTTCTTCTGAAGTTGAATACCACTTAATGAAGTTATTTAAGTGCATTCATAACAACAACAAAAGTTATCTAAAACATTACTGTAGTATTTCCATTTAAAATTAAATGTTGGTCTAAAATCCTGTTGCATATGTGAAGTTGAGAGTTTGTTTTGATAGATTGCTACAGTTATGAGGATTATCTAAATTGCCGAAACTCTGCGGTTCACCCAGGGCATTCTGGTACCACTTTCACTAAACTTTGTTGATCCAGTTCTCGTAATTGTTCTCGTAAATCTCATTGCCTTATGATGCTGTAACATAAGCAGTGTCTCTTACATGAAAAGTTATGAAAAAAGTGACATGCAAAATTTTGTGAATGTGACCCGTGGATTTTCCTCCCATGAAAGTGACCACTATCTCACAAGTCAGAAATTCTTTTGTATGGAGGCTATGCCGTAATTGGTCAACCAGTTTTCTTTTAACAGCTCTGAGACTCTGGGTCACAGGTGGCATGGTTTTTCAATATTTTGTTTCGTAGGAAATAGTTGTTACTTTAAGCTGAGGTGGATTAACCAAACAGATCAACACTGATGGATATACTTCTACTAGAAATGACTTGGTATTTAGAACATCAGACAGATTACTGAAGGCATTTAATATAAGCTGAATCAGCATTTCAGGAGTGTAGCAAATTCATGCACTGTTGAGACCAGAGAGGGTTGGAGTGTGTATGTGGGGAGGATGTTCTCACAAACTAATGTGGTTAAAGATCTGCTTTCACGTTAATAGATAAGGTGGGTTATGCAACTACCATATAAACATGTTCCCTGCTGTGTAAGTTTACAACAGTACTCCTGTTGTGTTGCCTCTACTTGTGTGATCTTATGACACTCTGAAATGCTGATTTGGCATATTGCATGTGCCCCATATTGAGAGTTATAGGAAAACCTATCTAGAAGTTGTGTTGGATGTGATTGAAGTGTTTGATTATTATGGTGTAAATTTCATTTTGAGGTTCCACACTATTGTATCTGGATGTTGTTTATTTCAGAGTATCCACTTCAGGCTTGTGATCTTGACTGAACTTTTTTTTTTCTGTTTTTCATTTCAGTGACTACCTGTTTAAATTACTCTTGATTGGTGATTCTGGTGTTGGAAAGTCCTGTTTGCTTCTCAGATTCGCTGTAAGTAGACAGTGTTGGATGCGTCTAAAAGAAGAAAATGAAAAATTCTCTGTTTCAGTGATTTTCATGAATACCTTAACATATGGTGACTGAAGTTTGTGATTGAAAGGCACTCCTCAAGTGTCACTAAATATTTGCAAATAATATTCGCTCAAGAAATGTGACTGTTAAGTATTATTGTCATTGAAACACATAGCCTTTCTCTATTTTTCATTGCTAGGTCTTGTTGACATTGTAGTATAAAAAATTATCTGCATTTTGTAAGGTTTTAATGTAATATGTTTGATCTGAATTAATTAATTTTTCTTCAAGAAAGTTATGTACTCTGTTCAGATGTTCAGGGTACTTTTGAAATCTGAATTATTAAATACTTGCACCAGGTGTCAATTTTATATGTGTCATTGAATGTTGATTTAAGTGTACTTGTGGTCGTTGATAACCATTTTAAGTTTTTGGTTCATGTGTTTTCATTTCAGGACGACACATACACAGAAAGTTATATAAGCACAATTGGTGTTGATTTTGTAAGTATTTTTGGTACATGTTGCATAAAATTTATAGTACTAAGAAAGTAAGGTGGAATCCGTGAATTTTGTCGTGAAATTTGTCAAACACATTGGTAAGTGGTTTAGCCTTTTCTTCCTGCGTACATACTGCTGTTTCCAGAGTGAAGTGGTATATCTACAATCTAGTTCAGGTAAGGGTTGTCCCCTTGCAGTCATGCCATGACCATTGAGTTATTCCAGCTATAGCAGAGGTCATCCCAACAGTGATTTCTCTGACATCTTCGGTTCACTTCAAATACATTTATGACCGGTTTCGACCAATAAGGTGCCAGAGCTAAGCATCAGAGAGTCTGTCATAAGTTTGAAATGCGGAATTGAGGCCACATGACCACATAATATAGAATTAAAAATAAAGAATGATGTAATGCCTGCAAATAGGTGCCTGATGTTTTTGAAGACACCCCTTTGGTGAAAATGATATGCTCCAAGAGACCTTTGTCCGGTAATAGTGTGACTAACATGATCATACCACTTTGTCCAGCAGGGTGTTTTCAAAAATGTTAGGCACCTATTTGCAGGCTTTTGATGTGCTGAGAGATTTCATTGGATTACACATCTTTGAATAGACTGTGACTGGGTCAGACTGTTTGAAGTAATGGAAGAGGTGAAAGGATCTCCTACAGCAAAGCGGAATAGAAACCTTGACCTCGTGAAGGTGCCAGTGAGGTCGCCTGTTTGAACATTACTTTTGCTACATGTATATATGTAGACTGCATCCTCTAGCCTAATGGTACTGGGATAAAATCAGTTGCTTGTTCATAGGCACATCCTTTTTCCCTCAACCATGAAGCTGAATGCCCTTGTATACAGTGTATGTGAAAAATTTTTGAGCATGCAGGTTAACAACAGTCAAATAAACAGTCTCTTAATACCCTTTGACAGAAGACAGTTGTATTATTTCATTGTTACGAAAATTGGTGAATATATCTTTGGTCCAGTGGCAAGCCTATTGAATGTGAAAGTGTCTGACAGTACATGTATCTTATCAATCTGTGATCTATAGCCATGTACACATGATCAAAACTCATGTGTGGAAGGCATTACATCTGATTCAAATTGAGTGAAGCTGGTTACATAGACACACTGGTGGGCCTCCTGGAACACATTAGAGTGTAGCCTGTTAGTGCAGATTTATTTTCTGTTCAGTTGAATGTTAAATGGTGTTGATTTAGGTATATTTTGATGATATATGCTGTCTCTGCAGAAGAAATAGACTTTTTGCAAACTCTTAAAAGTTACCAACCTAATCAATGAAAATTTATTGCCATACATAAATTATTAAAGTGAATGAATTATATTTAAAATGGTCAATTTTTGAATGAACAGGGTGAAGACTTAAAGCAATTGTGCTATGTCCAAATATGTGTTGTGAATGCTAATTCATTGTTCTGACTTCCATGCTTTGCTTTGATTTTTGCAGAAAATCAGAACAATAGAATTAGACGGCAAAACGATAAAGCTTCAAATAGTAAGTGTGGTTCAATAGTTTTAAAGTGTAAATTGAGAAACTTTTTAAAAGTAATAATGCTTACTCAAAATATTTATGTTATATCAAAGTGAAATGGACTTGAATTTGTGTGCTCTTAAGCCTAATGTTTCTTCAGAGGCAAGAATTGTAAGTGAAATATTAGCTTGCCATAATTTGACAAGTATAAAGATGTCTAGGTGCCCTCTGCTTGTCTGCCCTTAAACCTAACCATAGTCTAAGAATTTAAATCTACTTCAGTATGGCACAATGCAGCATTTGGTTTTTGATTGACAGTGGGATACAGCTGGTCAGGAAAGGTTTCGAACGATAACCTCCAGCTACTACAGAGGAGCTCATGGTATTATAGTAGTCTATGATGTAACAGATCAGGTAAGCTATCTCTGAGTAAAACACGAGAAAGTTGTCATAATATGAAAAGAGTTATATTGACCTGTGAAAGACTCGTCTTTTTATATACTTCCAAGTAAAATGTATTTTGGTAAATTAAAAGTAAGCAGAGATATTTGAAAAAAAAGGCCATGATGTTATTATTGATAAAAATGAATGGTAACCAGAATGGTCCAAATATAAGATTTGAATTTACAATTCTTCCCCATTGTTTAACAGGAATCTTTCAATAATGTCAAACAATGGCTACAAGAAATAGACCGTTATGCCAGTGAGAATGTGAACAAGCTGCTTGTGGGAAACAAATGTGATTTGACAACCAAAAAAGTGGTGGATTATACTACAGCAAAGGTAAGCATTTCAGTGGTTCAACCTTGTTCCCCTCACAATACTTGGATGTTCAGTATTGATGTCAGCAGGAATTAAGGGGATTTGCTTGTTGGGATGTCTGTAATTTTCTCTACTGTAAGCATGGTATAGACACCTTGTCCGGAGTGCATTGTAACCTTGCAGTGCATGGCAGGCCTGGTATAATTTCACTTGAGCTGACATTTATTTCTTTTTGCATGTATGATAAGTATGGCTTAAATTTTCCCCAAAATTCATTTATTTTCCATTTCATGAGCAACAGAATCCTTGCAAATAACATCTTGAGAATTGTTACATGACTTTAGGACAAGTTGCGAAAGGTATTTAAGAGAGATAATGCAACTTGGTCATGGGAACAGAAAAGCTTGAGTATTAGCCGAAAAGAATCTGTCAAAACGTAGGCCCACGTGTATCTTAGAAGGTGAATGCCGCATTGCAAGGATGTGTGAAGTGCAGGTTTGAACTTGGTCTCTCACTGTTCTTCAAAAAGCTGTTTGAAGATACCTTGTCCCTGACAGTTATGGGAAATTACACCTGTAACTTGTCAACAGCTGTTGCTCTTCCCTAGGCACTTGGATTCCTGTACCCATGCAACTGACTGACATCATATATACAAGTGGAAAATTATGGTGTTGGATGAATGAAAGATAATGACTTGGGGAGTATTGTAGCCATATGGCTAAGCAGCTATTCTAGTTAGCATGGTTTTTGTAATTGATGTCCTCAGTTGGTTAGCGAGCTACTGCAGAGTACTTACCGGAAGCCACCCATCAATGCGGCCGATGTGAGTTCAAGTTTACTCTTGCTGATTTCATCTCTGGCCGTAAGTGGGAAGGTCTGCAAGCGGTCTGTGGATGGTTGTGGGTTTCCCCGGGTTCTTCTCAGTTTCCTCCCACCATAATGCTGACTGCCGTCTTATAAGTGAAACATTCTTCAGTATGGCATAAAACACCAACCAAATAAATAAAGAAATAATCAATATCCTAGTTAAATGCAACCAAACCAATGGGTGTATGGGGTGAGGGAAATATTTGTTGTTCTCTGCTTGCAAGCGGAGCCATAGCAAAGATCTGTGATAATCGTGAAACTTGTTTCTTCTGTCATAGGAATTTGCTGATCAGTTAGGAATACCATTCCTGGAGACAAGTGCGAAAAATGCCACGAATGTTGAACAGGCTTTCATGACGATGGCAGCCGAGATAAAGAATCGAATGGGACCAGTGACAGCCGCCTCGGACAATAAACCTAACGTGAAAATAAATGCCAGCACTCCGGTGAAACAGTCTGGTGGTGGCTGTTGTTAAGAGCAGGGCTCAGACCACTAACTGTGCTTCAAGGAATGCCCAAGAGTCTGCTTGGGATTGTAAATTTATACATAAATGTACATGGGTGAAATGGATATGCATATATGGCACACTTTCATTGTATTTGTAATTAAAATGAAACAGAAAGACTGGTTGGTTCATCATCTGCCAGATTTCTGCCTGGAGTGACCTCCCCTACATTACCAGATATTGACCACTGTCTTTAGACCATCTTAAAATCGACACACATTCTGACTGGACGTGGGAAAGTGTATATCCTTAGATTATTTTTAGCTGTGTATTTTGCACATGTGAGCACAGAAGTGAGACAGCTGCACAGTGCGCATGTGAACTGGTCGTATCTGGTGCCATTTCAGGCAGGTAGGTGTAGAACTGGCCTGGTCTACTGGTGTGCCTCCCATCTGTTCAAAGTGCAGTGATCGTTGTCCTTCCCAGCCCTGAGATAGCCGGCTAACTTATTTCATCACAGTTCCATCTGCTGTATTATATATTAGTACAATATATATAAATATATATATATATAAAAACATACCATGTTGGTCATTTGTAGCTGCTACCAGCTTTTCAGTTATTGTATAGTATAGCTCATTATGAAGACGTGTAAAAGTATACATGCTTGTGTGCAAAAGAAGTCTCTTGTTTAACAAATGCTTTTGATATTCAGTGATTGAGAGCAGTTACCCAGGGAAGCCTGGCGAATGCAGTGAAGCTGTGTCAACATGTTACTGTTCATTTAAAACTAAATGTAAAACTTTCAGCCATGCATATATTTCTATTTTACGTATTAATGTCATTGTATAGGTAGGGATTATCACAGCATTGACATAAGACGTAAAACCTTGTTGTTAGTTGTATTAGGAAGTATATTGTCCCTTTTCTTTGATAATTGTGTAATTATATTTATTCTAGCCAGGCTTAGGAATTGGGGTTAATGCAGAATGTCTTTATGATATGTTAAACTGTTTTCATGGGAGTGAAACCAGGGTTGGGAGACATTAGATGGAAATTTGTCAGTGTTTGTCATTTATTGGAACATCATCAGGATTTGTCACATTAGAATCATATTGAAATTATACACACCTTGATATATCAAACTGCATATAAAGTCTATGTACCTGTTTTTTGGATGGGCTGTTTTTCTTGCACAAGTCCAGTACCACAATCTGATGGTGTACAATACAGCAAAGGATACAACAAATCGTCTCCTGGTTAAGACTGTGGTCTTAACACAGTACTGCAAAATTTCTTTTTTTTTTTTTTTTTTTGGCTTTACAGACACTAGTAAATTGAAGAAAGTAGTACCACATGCTTAACAGTTCAATTTTGTACTGAATAGCAGTCACACTTGTGATTTTTTGTTCACTTTGGTTTTTGTTTTGTTTGTATTTTGCATGAATATATTTTGATTAATGACCAGCTCATGTTTGGACAAAAGATGACTTCATCCAGTGAATGTCCAGCATTGATGTTGCGATTTCAGAAACCAAACTGAAGAATGCTCTGTTACAACTCAGTACCAGGTATCTCAAAATTCTGTCAGCACGTATCGAATTGCATGGTTTGTCAAATTAATTTTGGAGAAATAAAGAAATCTATATGTGATAAACGACACCCTGATTTTGTTTGTATATATACATACATTCAGGTAGTGCAGCAAGAGAAGATGGTGATTCTGCTGGAACCAACTCTGAATCCAGGGATGTTAATGAATGAATGAATGCTTATTGTTTAACGCCCTACTCAAGAATATTTCACTTATACGAAGGCAGTGTCTCCTTGGTGCAGGACGGATTTCCACCGTATCTTTTATCTGGTGCTGCCTCACCGAGACGACTTGCCGAAGACACCCAACAAGCCCCCTCACCCAGTCACATTATACTGACACCGGGCCGACCAGTCCACCCTCTATCCTCTTATTGCTGAGCGCCTAGCAAGGAAGCAGAATGTACCATTTTTTAAAGTCTTTGGTATGACCTGACCCAGGTTTGAACCCAGATCTCCCCGTCCGAAAGCGGACGCCCAACCAACGGGATGTTAATGTATACCCATATTTCTGGCTCAGTGAGGCCTGTGTACAGAAAAACCTTTAGATTGTGCTTGATGGGCTTTCGAGCAGGAAGGATTTCAAGCACCAGATGGTTCATCCCTGGATTTAAATGGCTGTCAACAACTACAGAACTTAATACTTCTATACACTTTTTGTATGTGAAGTATTTAAAAACACAGCCTTATATAGAGTTGATCACGAGAACGGGGATGGTAATTTTCTGTGGCATTTAGTGATGGTAGTATACAGTGGAATGACCAACGAAAATCAGATACGTCCATGATGGCTAAAGTTGATGAAATCCAGCTTGAGCGGACATTGAAATAAATTGCAGATGGCATCTTATTACTGAACCATCAACAAAGAATACAAGGTGTCAATTTCAGTGTGTTGTCAACATGACATCTGCACTTTGCGGTCTATTATCACTAAGGCTTACAATACCTACCTGACATCGTAGCACTGATGCTAGTAATGACTATTTGTTAAGACCACAAGACCATAAAGCCTACAGCCTGCACCTATCTCTTGCGATACAAGTGAGCCATCTACATCATACAGTACATTGGAAGTGTCGCCAGCACCCTGTGGATGGTCGTGTGTTTGCTCCTACCATAATGCTGGCCGTTGCTATATAAGTGAAATACTCATGAGTACGATGCCAAAACCAATCAAATAAATGAACACATCACACAGCATGCCTCCTTACTGTCCCAAGGGTTTATTGAATGCGTGTTATGATGCAAGAATTGGCATATGATTTTTAGGGTTATGAGTATTCTTGCAGTAAAAGCTGGCTCAATGCTCCTCATTTGTTGGTGAAGGCTGCTGTCTGAGTTAGTGACATCATTCTGCCTACAATGCACCTTTTCTGTTTGTGTTGGCCAAATAGAGCCTTGCTCTGGGGGTTAGGTACATAATGCCAAACCGCTCTTGGCTGTATTAAGGTTATACCATACAGTCAATTGATAATGCCAGCAATTAGTTGCCTGGCTCCAGTCGGCTTAGTCAGTTGTCAAAGATGTTTTATTCAAATGCCAGTGAACCATATACACGTAGTTACATAAGCTGGCACAGTGGCATAGGCACATAGAATCCTACACTGGGTCACTAGCGATTGTAAAGTGAAACGATCTGATCAGATCCAGGTTATCAAAGGCTGGTGATAAAGTACTCTAGTTTCCTCCACCAATGGAACTGCCAATCATGGTTGAGGAAAAATATTCCAAAATAAATTAAGAAAATGCAAAATCCAAAAAAAATTTTTGAACATAGTGAAAAGCAATAATCAAATAAGTAAATATACAACTTATTGAAATCTGATGACAGGATACACTACCTAAAGCAGTCCAGCACATCAATTTACTGGAACTAAACTTAAAATTCATGAACGACCTTTGAGACAGACATCCATCAGCATGTCCCTTGTCAGGAGAGCTGTATTATTTTACAGAGAAATTCCCACAAACGCTGCATCTGTCACGATTAAGAGGCGTGCAAAGGTTATGTTTTTGTATACTTCCCATGACACTTAATGACACGGGCTTTCGAGATTAAACACAGTAATGCAATATCTCAACGTCATCTCTCAACATTCTTCCTACACCAGAGGTCATCCCTATACAGGTATCTGTACAGCGAAGGAAAAGACACCTTGACGTGATTTAAATGTAAGGCTGTAACTGCTGGGAATCAGCAAACCTGTGTTCCGCTTCACAAAGCTATCGTAGGCTAAGTTCGTTCGGCAAACCATGCCAAATTATGCCTTTAATTGTGTTGTTATAGTGCTTATGGTTTACCATCACTTTGCGGAACGAGGCCCCAACACAAAATCAACCTCTGTAACCAGAGAGGCATCTTGGGATGGAGATGACCACTCTTCTGTCATTAGAGGTAATTTTCGAATTCAAATATGACCTCAGAAAATTCTCGTCTACGGTGCACCTGCAAAAACAGGAAGGAGTTGCGATTCAACGACGACAAGGTGTCAACAGTTTCCTCAAGAGAACAGGTAAGATCCGTTCTTTCAGCTGACAAAATTGTTTTTGTAGCTTGGTGATAATAAAAGTCAACCTCTTTACATCTTTCTTTGAAATGGCGAAAACTATGAACCGTGTAATGAAGCGAGCTAGGCAGTGAGCAGCTACCAGTACCAGCACTACTACTGGCTTTTCATTTCTTAAATTGATGATTACCCATTCTTCAGATGCAATCTAAATGGTTACATGATCACCTGAGACTCAGATGGTCATGTAACCATTTAGAATGAGTTCATACATAGAAAACTGACCGGTTCTGTTGTAAGCCCAACTCATGCCGTGTTCCTCTCGGAATGTATGGCTTAGGGGGAGGTCTGCTTGTTGTAGTTCAGTTGAGAGAACAGACCACATTTAATCAAACGGAGCATAATATTAAAGGCCAGTTTCGGCTGATTCCAAATATAGTCTTCATTAATTTATGTCATTTTTTTCCCAGTCATTTAAAAGGAAATAAATAGTTAGGTGCTAAGGTGACCTTGTTGAACCATGTCTGGGTATGACACACGGTTTGAGAACGTTGTGAAATTGCACCTAATAAGTACAGAGTCAGTTAGAGAAACAGTTTGAGACAAATACCTAGTATTTCTTCTAGAAGAAGATCGGTATGGCTCTGTACTGGTGGTAGGCCATTTAAAAGTCTGTACTTTCTGCTGATGTCCGCTGTGTGCATTTGTGCATCAGCATGCTGACACCAGATGCCCACTTTGACTTACCAGAACTGGACATAATAAGTGGAAATGCATGGAAGGGATTACCCCAGTGGAGAATGTGCCGTTGCTGTTGATCAGATTATCAAAAATGACAATTGTCAATGTGGCCTAAGTAACTAAAATCTTTCAAATAATTCTAATACAGTGAAAACCTTTTGGATTTACACTCTGACATCAGTCATGTAAAACAATTCGTACTCGGATCGAGGCAGCTGAAAAGTTTCAGATATTCGAATCAGTGTGCATTTACCTGAGCAAAGACATGGAGTAAGCATTCCTACCATATTGAACAGGCTGAAACACAGTGACGCCACAGATTTTTTTTAGCTAATTTATATCCGATTCCTATATGTCTATGTTCTGTGTGAATATATAAGTAATACAACACATGCATATGTATTTAATGTGGAAATATAACAGTTTCGTAGCCAAAAAGTAAAAGAAATTTGATGTCCCACTCTTTCGGCCTGTTTGATTTGGTAACATACAAAAAGTCCACCGTAGCACCTCAATATTTATTTTTGTTTTAATCAGTGTTAAAGACTGTGAAAAAATAATAAAAACCTCATTTGGAATCAGCACAAAATGATGTTTTAGATGATGCGTACTTTGATTAAATGTGATCTGCTTTTTTTAAATGAAATGTTGAGATTGAAAAAATAGATCTCAAGATTTAATTTGACTGAACTAGTCTGCTTGCAAACTGCTGGTTATGGGCTTGACTTGAATATTGTCGTGCCTACTCATCTCAGAATTGTGCACAGATAAATATACCTTTGGCAGCATACATTGGTGTGAGATTTTACAGGCAGTCCTATGAATTGTGCACAGATAAATATACCTCTGGCAGCTTACATTGATGTGAGATTTTACAAGCAGTCCTATGAAATGAGTACAGAATCAGAGTTTAAAGTGAAAATTGTGATCTGCTCATTCTAATCATGTTAACTGCCTTGAGGATAAATTGCTTTCGTGTAAAAATTGTTGTGCTGTGGTTAGCTAGGTTCAGTGTGAAAGTATTCTTAGTACATGTAATGTGGAGTCAAGGTCCTTATGTGAAAATAATTTCAGTCTTTCACATACATGCTAAAATGGTAATTTCAGTGTTGAGATGTGATAGATTTTTTCATTGAATGTAGTTGTCCACACTCATCATCACACTAATATCCCTTTGAGTTTTATTGTTTGGGGAAAGGTTGTGCTTTTTAATGTCTGTTTTCCTCATATCTTTATAGCTGACGTTCTTAAACTCTGTTGGCAGGCTACAGGGTATGCTGTGTCAGTCAGATTTTTGACTGGCCAGTCTGATCAAATGACGTAGCTAGCAACATGAACTTTATGACCATTTAGAGTATGCTGTGTCAGTCAGATTTTTGACTGGCCAGTCTGATCAAATGACGTAGCTAGCAGCATGAACTTTAGGACCATTTAGAGCTAAGGTTTTCCATGTAGGTCAAAGGCTTGAGTTTTTCTGAACCAGTTTTTGAACAGCGGTAAAAACTGACTGCAGAGGAAGTCTAACATGTAGATATTCACTCTGAATCTATGTTCTTATTTCAGGAAAAGGTTGAAAAGTCTATAGACGAAGCATATGAAGCATTTAAAAGCTATGCTGAGTTGGAACCAAAGTAAGTCGCATCAGGGGTTTTTGTGGCCAGTTTCTTGTTGGGGTGACCACAACGAGAAATATCAGAAAATTGAGTTTTAAACAAATTTTGTATACAAAATTTTGAGGTTTTGATACAAGGGTGATGAAAAAATATTGAGTTTTTTGATTTGATCAAATTGAGTTTCTAAAAAGAAATTTATGTTAAGACATTAAGGTATGTGCTTGGGATATAACGTAAATTTGCCTACAATGAACTGTGTGTGGTATCGTCCTCCTTTAGCTTAACTACCAATGTCAGGATTTTACAGTGAAATGTTATGTTTCATGTATTCATTCCTCACTACCTGTTTGAAGTTCAAATGTTCATGGAATTATAAAATACTTTCTAACAGTGTATGCAATTTGTCTATCTTTACATTTTGGATAATTTGGGAAATATGTAAAATGTGGTATTTACTCTGATTTACCCATGTTTGTTTGCATTTTATGATTTAGTACTGACTTTCATATATTTTAAACATTTCAAGTGACTGAAATTAAGTTATTTGTCACTTTGTTTGTTTTACACTGCGCAGTTTGCCAGAACTTGACAGAAAACAACATCGGGCATTCCTGTGGAAGGGACTGGAGAATTTGTCAGAGTCCTATGATGTAAAGTTATGATTCCTCGTCAAAACAGCTTTAAACTCTATCTTGTAACCGTATACTGGATCCTAGTTACCAACCCTTCCTCCAAAGCCTTCTGCTATTAAAGCCTAATATACAAATTGTAGTTATTTTAATAGATGTTAGTTTTAGGTGCTTATTTGTGCATGTACAGGTCAAAGGAAAATGGCAAATTTTGCAGGAGCCATTTCAAGTCCTTTTCACCTTTATGTTTGGTGTATAATTGGTCTTTGATGATGAAGAAAATATGAAGTCTGCTAGGCTGTTCTTTGTTGTGTATTTAAATTATGAAGACTCATGGATTTCTAAGCAGAGTATATGAATTCAGTGGGAGACTGATGGGCTACACAAAAGTGTAAAAATTTCAGATAAATACGTCGTTTTCTGCTATGATGCTGCAGTGTTTGTGTGCTACTTGAGTGCTTGCTGAGTACACATGCACCTAGAAGTGTGACGCAATCCAAGACAGAACAAAGGAGCACATGGCTTTGGACCCCTTTGTTAAAGGCGGGAAGGACTTTTGCAAGATTCCCACTCCAGTTGACTCTTTCCTTCAACCTTCCTACAAAGAATGGTTCTAATATAGCTGTAGGATTGGAGTAGAAGTACAGATATGCCTGTTAATGTCTGTGTCTACATGTTATACATTACATATTTATTACTGGTAATTTACGTTTAGTGTCTAGATGCAAGTAGGCCATGGCTGTGTTTCTGGATTCTGCACAGTCTGGAGATCCTGGGGGAAGACATACCATGTGAAATTGCTTCTCGGTGAGTTATACCTCTTCCCTGCCTTAATAGCGATGTGATAATAAAATCTGCTGCAGCAGGGTATTAGGAATGGGAAAGGTTTTGCTTGTACATGCCAAGGAAATAATGTGTTCAACCTCAGAGTCTAGTTCAGGGCTTGTGGGAAATACTGTGAATCCAGCTGAGTTGTGTACAGAGCTAAGTCATTGAACATCAACCTGTGAAAAGAATATCAACAAGTGTTAAAGTCTTCTTCAGGCCATCATAAAAATTGGGTTCACACCAATTGACCCTCCAAAAAAGGGCCCTACTGTGAAGTGTTCATTGGGAATATCACAGGTTTTTTTCTTTTTATACATTATTCTTAATGTCTTTGAAGTCCTTAGCTTTGTAATTAGCCATCGAAGAATTTTTGTAAGTATGGTCTCATTGTTGTTTACAGCATTGCAAATTTTCTGGGACGTTGTCAGTCCCCTGATGGAGGATTTGGAGGTAGGTAACATTAGTGAAGCCCTATTAATGATATGTTTCAAGGCAATATCGAATCCAGGCTAATTATTAACTGCGTTTGAAGAGAATCTCATGATCCCTTTAGATGAACATTTAGGAAAGAGAAAATGTATTAGATAGATAGAAAAATAAAATTTGTGCAAGTTTATTATGCTCAAAGATAATGATTTGTATTAAGAATGTTCAAAGTATTTCCTTAATAATTTCTTGATGTTGGATTCTGATGTGACCTTCACCCTATGACACAGATCTGTTTTCATGTTTGTGTGTACCAGGTGGTCCTGGTCAGGTCCCTCACCTGGCACCCACCTACGCTGCTGTCAGCGCCCTCTGCATTCTCCAGACTGAAGAGGCACTCAAGATAGTCAACAGGTAACAACTCTCTCCACGATCAGTCCCTCACCAGTGGGGTCATGGGTTCAAATCCAGCACCCATTGACGCCTTTGTGTAAGAATATCAGGCCTGATATAGATATACAGGCACCTAGGCAGGTGGGGTTGCCATCTAAAACCTCTGCACAGCTGTTTCCATCTGTATAGCCAGCTTGTGTTTTGGACATATTCTGGGAGTATTATCCATTGTTCAAGTATACACGTATACATCTACCTGCATATCTATGGAGTGCTGTTATTCCAGCTAGAGGAAAAATGTCAGTGTCCATCTGTACTTTATGTGTATTTAAGTACAGATTGCTGTTTAATCTTGGTTCATAGTTTTGATTGCAACTTGGGTAAGTGTTTTTAGTTGCTGATAGCAACATGTATGAAAATGATATTTTCCCCAAATTTATTGAAAATTGGATTACCAGTCCTTCTTTATATTATCAAAAATCCTTTCTAATTGTGCATGTATTCTAGAAATTATTCTGTTTGGAACGATTTTCCTCGAATAGAGCCTGGAAATTGATTAGCTAGGCCAATAGACATTATACATGCATGTAACCTACATTATTTTGCCTGTTAATATTGTATGGGGAATTATTGAGTTGGTGGAAATTAACAGTGTACCTTGAAAATCTTGCATGTAGGTGGTCAACTCAAGGTCATTTTAAATATGATTTCAGGAAAAAGCTGCAAGAATTTTTGTTCCGAATGCGTTCTGAAGACGGGGCATTTTACATGCATGAAGGTGGAGAGGAAGATATCAGGTGCAAATATTATTGAAGACAGTTGTAAGACTTGTCTGTCTTACGCTACTGGCATGACCCTGTTCACAATCATTTGGTGTTTGTAGCTTTTGTCTGTTACCTGAGGTACGCAGATGTCATGTAAGTTCATAAAGCTTTCCAGGAGCTCTTGCTGGCTCATTCTGACAGATGCTTATTTTGGCTGCCATGAGATCACAGGCTTGTGCTCATTAGGTCGCCCCTTTAACCCAGTAGTTTGTTAGGGAGCTGAGGAATGGCTGTGATTGACACAGGTCAATTTGGCTGCACTTTGATTGTATATGTGACAATATTTTTGACATCCATATCCACTTATCACTTGTGTGGTTAATGTTGGGTGGAACTTTGGATCAAGAAGTTAATCACACTCCACAGAAAAGGGCCCTGTATGGTGATATTATTATCTATAGAGGCTAAGCCCTAGATCCTTCGCACTCCATGCAGCCTTATTTTACCAACATACCGTGCTGTCCCTCTTAGTTTGATGCTGGTATCAATAAAACATTTATTTCCGTAGATCGGCATGTCTAAGCTGTTGGTTGTCCCATCTTTTGTGGTCGCACAACCTGTAGTAAATGCACACTAATACAAAACTCCTCAACTGTAGATACATTTCAAAAGCCATTCACTCTGGATTGGCCATGTTGACTACTACGTCATCGTTTTGATGTCCCGCTTTGGTGTTGTTTACTTCCGAGTCTCGGTTGGTAAAGTCTGGTCAGAGCTGAGTGCTTGACAAGCGGACCTCTGAGTCTCGGTCGTTAAAGTCTGCCAACTAGCGAGCCCCCAAAAAGATGACGTAGCTATCAGCATGGAAAGTCTCGGTAAATTGCAGCCAGAACCAAGTACTTGACTAATGGGCCTCTGAGCCTCAGTTGGTAAAGTCCGACCGACTGGCTGGGCCTCAAAGGGCTCATATAGTCAGGTGCGAATGACTTTCTAAACCGTCCAGGAGTTTTATACCTGTGTGCATTTACTAGAGCCTGTGCGACCGGACAACACAGAACAACGAACAGCTTAGACATGTGGGTCTACGGAAAAAAATGTTTTATTGAGGCCACCATCAAACTGAGAGGGACAACGTGGTACGTTGGTAAAATGCAACTGGGTACGAAGGATCTGTGTGATAGTGTAAGATTAACATACGAGATGAAATTAATTAGATACCTGTAGGATTTGTAATTTAAATTGAATATGGCAGATAACCAGCTTAGCCCTCTCAAGCAGTAGTCAGAAGGAGAGCACATGACTGCATACCTCATCAGGGTTATGTCCTGTATCTCAAATCTTCAGCAAACTCATGATGGCTAAAAATACAGTAAATGTGATAGCTGCACCTACATATGGTAGACTTAATGGAGCTGATGCTGCTGTTGTTGTAGAGGTGCATATTGTGCAGCCGTTGTGGCCAGGCTAACTAATGTGATGACGCCAGAGCTCTTTGATTGTACGCCAGAGTGGATAGTAAGGTGAGTCCAGAAAGTGGGGATCAATTTTGTTACATCTACACTTCATATAACATGGCCAAAACAGCCTTAAGTTTATGGTAATAGTGCAAATTACCCTACAACTGTGGATTTCCCTGCACTCTGTTCCCTGTGCCGACTTTATAGGGCTGAGGATAAGGCCATTTTGTGAGTAACAAAGGTTACATTAGCAAACATATATATGTACAAGGGTAGAACACACTTCCATACACATTTAGGATTCATAAACATTTTGTCACTTTTCTCGCATGTACAAAAATAATTTAATTACTTAAATATGTTACATTAAAAGTGTTTTTTGCACAAGGTGGAGTTGAAGTGTTTGGCGTTTTTCATGGGTGTGTAGTGGACAAAAGTGGGTGTATGTTTTAGACAAAATCTTTGCCCCACGTTTTCAGAAACCCATGAGTACTGATGAGCTAAATGAGCTCATTACACCCACCTCGATATCAAAAAGTTATGTGACCTAAAGTTGTAATTTAATTCCAGATCCCCAGCTAGGCAAATTTGGCGTGGCGGAGCGCCAAGTCTGACTTCTCATTCACCACGTGTGCCCTATCAAGCCTCACGTATGCAACTTAGCTCTGCCAACCTGTTACATGTCCCCAAAACATTTCCTTGGTTTGCCTACTTTGTAATTCACAAAAATAACTGGATGTTTTGGTGGTGTTTTTTTCCCTGATCGTAGCAAATGTTTAAATTAGAAAAGAAACAACTTGAAAGCTCCGAATCAACAAGTCGCAGCACATAGCTGTGATGATATCACTTCTGTTAAAGGAGAAACGAAAAGTTCTTCTTTTGGTTTGGTGGAATTCTCCAATACTTGGTGAGTTCTTTTTGTAATACATATTGTAAACAGAATTGCAGAGATAGTCGCATATCGTGTAATTGTGGACTTTGTTGCATGGTAGAAGTTATCACTGTTATGGCAACAACAGAAAGAAATGCTGAAAATCGCGAAAGACGGCTGTTGCATGTCACAAAATCGTGCAAATCTGTAAAAACTTCCTGCTTCCAGATGGCACCAAGTGTTAGCCCAAATTCATCTTCTGGTTCTGGGCCGTGAGTTGTGTGAATTCAGTTTCAACAACAACGCCATGATAAATTTCAGTCTCACCGGCTTTCAATAATCGTTTGAAAAATACTCCAGTGTAGGTGAAAAATGGAAGCATCGAATCCACCCAGGCTTATTTGCTTTTCAACCGCCCTTGAAAATTGGTAAACTTATTTGCCAAATTCTGGCAAGTGAACAACTTGTCATAAATTATATGTAGCTTAGGCCCACCATAAGTTGATTTTTTTTCTTTTTCTGTTTAGTACTGTCGATTTTCTTGTAGGCTTACCATAAAGCTGGCTGCCATGGTATAAATAATATATTCTGGAGTATGGCATGAAACTAAAATAATTAAATAAATTTTCTCCTGTTGGTGCAGTCCAAAATGTATTCAAAACTGCTCCCTTTTATATGATTTAATCAGTAGCATATTTTAGTTATGTTTGGTGTAAATACGCTGATTTTAAGCTGCAGTCGGGAAAAGCCTTTAGCATTTGGGCAACGTATGGTGGGATGCTCAGCCTAATAGACCTATGCCCCCAAGAAGGCCTTTCCCCCATGCCCCTCTCAATTCCTGGCTAGGAGTCTGAACTTCCAGTTTCCTAATAAGGACAAATTGTGCCTTGCAAAATGTGATGAGAATCCTGCTAATCTCAGGACTGGCTTAATAGCTCCGTCGTCATTGGTCATCATTTGAGGGTGTATACATATATACATTCAGTTTCCTGAAATTCATGCAAATTATATGTGTGAGACAGTACCTCATGTAACAGCACACACAACTGTATATGGCAGATCAGTTGAAGGAGTAATAACTGTGTTGTTGTTTGCAGTTGTCAGACTTACGAAGGAGGGTTTGGAGGATGTGCAGGAATGGAGGCTCATGGAGGATACTCATTCTGTGGTCTGGCTGCCCTAATTCTGATGGGGAAGGCCAAACTGTGTAACATCAAAGCTCTGTTGGTGAGTGGTTATTCCGTGGTCTGGCTGCCCTGGTTCTGATGGGAAACGCCAAACTGTGTAACATCAAAGCTCTGTTGGTGAGTGGTTATTCTGTGGTCTGGCTGCCCTGGTTCTGATGGGAAACGCCAAACTGTGTAACATCTAAGCACTATTGATGAGTGATTGTTCTGTGGTCTTGCTGACCTGATTCTGATGGGGAAGGCCAAACTGTGTAACATCAAAGCTCTGTTGGTGAGTGGTTATTCCGTGGTCTGGCTGCCCTGGTTCTGATGGGAAAGGCCAAACTATGTAACATCAAAGCTCTATTGGTGAGTGGTTATTCTGTGATCTGGCTGCCCTGATTTGATTGTGAAGGCCAAACTCTGTAACATCATGTGCAACATTAAAGCTCTGTTGATGAGTGATTATTGTGTGGTGTGGCTGCCCTGATTCTGATGGTGAAGGCCAAACTGTGCAACATCAAAACTCTGTTAGTGGTTATTCTATGGTCTGGCTACTGTCTTACTTTTGGAAGAGATTTGAAAATGTTGCCTTGTATTTCTATGATTTATGATTTTTTTCAGAGATGGACAGCAAATCGACAGATGAATTTTGAGGGCGGTTTCCAAGGGCGGACAAACAAACTTGTGGATGGTTGTTATTCATTCTGGCAGGGTGGAGCCTTTCCTCTGATCCACATGTGCCTGGCTCAGGAGGGTGAGTTGAGAGGCTCGGATTCTACATTACATAAGCACATGACAGTGTCATTGCCCATTGATTAGGATTTCACTTACACTATTGCTCAAATAACTGAGCAGATATCTTGGAGACTGAGTTTCTTCAGACCATTATGTTTTATCTGATTATGCACACATGAAGGACAAAGTGTCCTGAAAAGGTGCCATATCTAGAATAAATTTCCACTTCTGATTCCAGTCTTCAAAGGTGACATTTTGACTTTGCATACAGAAGTTTTATAAAAATGCATATCAAAATTATGGCTCTGGAGAGCTTAAATGTGAATCAAAGAAATTTTATAAGAAAACATCATATTTATGTTCAAGTTATGTGTTGGTTTTAATACAAGTTGATTAAATCAGGTGTGTCCAATAGTTTGGGAATCCAAACATACACCGCAACTAAACTGGCCCTAATACCCTGTGTGCTTAGCCTAAAATCTGACTGTCATTGTAGACAATGAAACAGTCATGACTGGCATACCAATAAAAATCCAGTAAAGATAAATACACTTAATATCTTCACCATAATATATAGTTTATGTTACCATTAACTTTAACGAAAGGAGAAAATCTGCATGTGGAGAGTTTTGTATTGCAATGATGTCAGTGTTTCTCCTTTTCCAGGTGATAACTGCCTGAGCGCTGAGCGTTGGATGAGCCACCAGGAGGCATTGCAGGAGTACCTGTTGATCTGCTGTCAGCACCCATGGGGAGGACTCATTGACAAGCCAGGAAAGTCAGTCATCTTCTCATTTCATAACACGTTTTTATATCCTGCTTTTGCATTCCAAAAAAGAATTTGTGAAGGAAAATTAAAATACAGGGAACAAGTATGTTTGGAAAGAAAATCACCCACTTGGTGGCCATTGAGTGTGCTTCACAAATCTTATAATTTAGAGCTGCATATGATGGTTATACGTGTAGATCCAAGTGTGATGTTATAGAACTCCGTGACATGGTTATACAGCTAAATGTGATGGTTATAGAACCACATGTGATGGTTGGAGAACTTTATGCCATGTCATAGAACTACATGCCATGGTTATAGAGCTACCTTTTATAGTTAAAAATTCCGGTGTCATGGTTTTAGACCTACATGTTGTTCAGTGCCTAAGTCAAGTTTCTCTAGAGCCAGAATGGAAAGCCTCCAGATCTCAATTTAACAACCCATTGAGTGACTCATTGTTAACTTTTCAGACCACGGGACTATTACCATACCTGCTATGCTCTCAGTGGATTGTCATTAGCTCAACACTTTGCCGGCGGGAAATTAGCCCACAAGTATGTCGTAGGCAACCCGGAAAATGAAGTGGTAAGTCTCGTTGTCATTCGTAAATAGCTGGCATGTGTAAAAACTTGCAGTGTGAGAATTCTCTGTAGTAGAGTGAGGCCTGTGATAACATTCCTGGATACCATACCACATTGCTTAGTCTTATTTCTTGATGGACGTTCCAAATAGTGCTGCCCTCCAGAAAAATCAACATTTGTATTTCACATTGATCAAGGCTTGAAGAAAGATTTCAGAAGTATTTCATCACCATCACCATAAACTTCATCACCACTTTTGATATGCTTTTCAGAAAACCATTCACCCAGTCTTCAATATCGGGGTGGATGCAGTGCTTCAGGCCAACCAATATTTCAAAAACTTGCCAGTTCCTAGTCAGGAGAATGCAGGAGACAGCTAACAGTCCCCTGGGGTGCAAGGATAAGGATGTACTCGCCACATTAACACTTCATGATACACCTCATCCTTGCTCTGACCGTGGGGTGGCCCCTGTCTTATTAAGGGTGGTATCAGAAGGGGCTAAGAGTTGATTTGGTTAATTTGGTTAAGCTCTGTATCCATATTTCTATTAAACTTTGTTCGGTATTCATTTATCTTAATTTGCCTATGATCTGGCTTACATCTAACAACAGTGTACACATATATGTCTTCAGCTGTCATTTCATTGTATAGAGTAAATCTTGCAGGAAATTGAGATTGTAGGTGGAAATTGAACAAGAATCTTGATGCTAAAGATGTGGCTGATCATCTTTGTTACAGTAATTCATGATTCTTGAACTGCAACAGTAAAGTTTGATTGGATTTCAAAGTTCGGGAAAGAAAATTCATATTGGCATTCTTGTTCCTATTGCTCCAGTTATTTCCACAGTTTTCTTTTCTTAATTGAGGTCTTGCTTGTTTGGAACATCAGAAAAAAGCAAGTGCATTGCGGCATAGATTATACAAACTGTCTTCTGTCAACTCCAAGTAAGTGCTGTAATTTTTTTAGCTGTAGATTTTTTATTGACTTTATTAGAACTGGCTATGTGGATGTATTTAATAAGAATTTATTAGAAACTTGCCTAATGATTATGCCTCGTCTGTATTTTGAGCATAAACCAGCTTATTGTTGGCATTCCCAGGTATATTTTCACATGCCATTTTAGCAAGCATGGGGTCCATTAGCTGAATGTACGAATTAATGGTCAGATTGTGCAATTCAAAAATAAAATACCACAAAATTTTTTCAAAATATTTTTCATTTCAAGCCTGAAATATATGCATTTTCTTCCTTCCTTCACAAAGAGATTGTCTATTAATGAATCAGAAATATCCCAGGTACATCATGAGCCAGATAAGTATGCCAGGAGAGCCATTCATTGTCCATGAACAATTGTGGGGAAAATGGCCTTGGGCTGTACCCTGATTCTTGTTGGATGTTAGCACACATATCTTGTTAAGTTCTTTTCCAAAGATTTTTAACTGAGCAGTATTCATGGCATCCAGGTAATTATTAATGCAATCAAAAGTTGTTTGCCCTGTTCTGAAAAATCATTGCTTCTTTGAATGTATTTGTTGCCATTGTAACCTTAAATTCACGGAAAAATATGCAGGGAGATGTTGACAAAAACGACCTTTGTTCTGTTCTATGTTTTATTACTCTTCATGCATTACTTAGTTGTTGATGAATTTGGTAGATGCTAGCACAGACCTCAGCACTGTTGTGCTATTTTGGAGTGGCCATGGTCTGCAGGAACCTTTCACTACTCATCCCACTGTCCCTGATTGGCATTCTCACTACATCAGAGGTCATTTCTCTACAGGGATGGCTCTATGCTTGCCATATAGGTCAAAAAGAAGTCGTCTTCAACAAACATTGGACTGGTCAATGGCCACAAGCATAATAATCACTCAGGCCTGAATCTGCTAAAAGAGAAAACAAAAAAAAAAATACGACACAGCACACCTTGCATACGCTGAAGTTGATGATTGAAAAAAGTATAGTTTGCCACACCTCTAATACTTTAGTCGGATACCAGGCTATTCCGTGTTAAGAGGCAAGAATGTTTCCAGTTTCCTTCTTTCTTGCAAGCTGAAGTAAGCCTCTTTCCCGTACATGTAGGTAGTATTACATGTAGCTAGGGCTCTCAAGACTAGAGACAGCTTTGTGTTTCATTTTGAATAATTTACTTCATTGATGACTTCGGTTATAGGAGCGCAGGAAACCTAGTAAATGTGTCACATGGATTTATGGCCAGGATGAAGGTCAACAAGTACACCACGTGAACTGATCTACGAGTGCACCAACACCAAGGCCCGGGGAAATGTATTAAAATGCAAGGGAATTGTGAAATTCCATTTCATGTATCCAGACTTTACAAAAATCAGCAGTTTTAGTAAGCAGTCGCTCAAATCATTTCAACATGTTGTCATATGCGGCCAATTCTGGGAAGGGGGTTGAACGACAAATTACTTGACCATAATCCATATTTTAAAAGGTATTTTGTAAACTTCTGACATTTTATCCATTGCCAGATTGGAAATATTCACCTAAGGGTTGGTTATACAACAGTGCATGGGCCAAAAATGTCTTCTAAAGAAGCAAGTGACCAAAAGACTTCTAGTTACCCTGGTAATTGTATGTAGGTGCCAAAGATTGGATACACTCAGATGTTACAATTATGTGGAATCCACATGGCCCATGATTCCAGCCCAAACCATAGACTTGCTCGCCATGCTACTTGTGACATGTTGACAGACGTACAGACACACATCTCTATCTCTGGAACATTACAATAGCTGTAAACGGATGCTATTTTATGACTGGCTGTCCAGCCCCATCATCATGCCTGACTTACCCAAGAAACCTTCAGATGTGGTTAGAATTCACAGGCTGTAAAAACCAGATAGCATCCAATGTAACAAGCATAAAATAATATCTGAACCCCACCAAACCAGTAAAGGGGAAGGTTTTACTTTACGACAAAACTGCTCTTTATTAGCATTATTAAATTTACACCTGTTATTAAATATTATAAGATATATTTCTGTTATGCCCTTAGCTTTAGTGCTAGAGGAGTATTTTTATTAGCAGCCCATGTAACCACACAGGAATGAATGAACGCATGATCGGGACAGTAATTCCGCGAAGTAGTGACAAGATACAGGACTAACGAGCAAGACAATGTCGCGTACTTCAGGAATCATTGTGCATAGTCATACAATTAAAACAAAACAGAAATGCACCAGTAATGTTGGTTTGAAGTCAAAAAATAACGCCAACGAACTTGAAGGGCTATCACATTTATTAGACAAAAAAAAAAAGGGGGGAGGCAAGGGGCGGGGGTGGCCAGTCAGAGGTGAAAGATTAACCCAGGCAAGAATCACAGTCCTAACATCGACATGCCTCCGTTGTGCTGCGCTTTAAAACACAATACAGACACCATCTACCTTGGTCGGAAACTTCCCTGCGGGCTTGTGAACCACAGTCCATCATTACATTGGTACGTGTACCACAGTCTAATATCTAAAACAGTTAAAAGGCTCCAGTGGCCAGTTGACATTTTGATTAAAAATGTGCCTGAAGGACGCTTAATGTTAAGCCGTGCCCTGTCTGCCCTTAACTTGTTTACGTTTAATATAAAGTCTATATGCAGCAGCAGCAATGTCCACTGCAGTGAAGAAAGGTCCTGTGCTATAGAGTTGTTGTTGTCACAGGGCTGTCGTATTCCTGTCACAGTTTCAGTTGGTTACCCTAGCAACCATAACTGACAACAGTCTTTGAGCTTATAACTGCAATCAGCAGTTCACTTCAGTTCATCATGATGACATCTTCATTTTTTTTCGTCGACTCGGGGAGAGGCCTTCAGTTTCTGAGCTTTCTGAGCCTGACCCCCCATCAAAGGCCGACATGACCGTTCCCTTGGGGTTCAGGGCCCCAGACGATTGGGCGGCAAACTGACCGGTCGATTTGGCTTTCTCCAGAGCCCGGACTGAAACAGAGCAACAAAGAATCAACTACATTACCAGTAAATGGTACAGTGTATAAGCATTTATTTTTCAATGGGTTTTCCCTAGAGCCTAGATTGTAATGAGATAGAGGAGAATGAGCCTCAGTTTGGGGTGTAGTACATTCACTCAAACTGTACACCACTTTACAAAACTGGTCATTGTCTTCTCATTGATTCTTTATCGGAAACTTTGGTAATCCACATATAACCAAAAAGAAAAGACAAAGATGCTGCCTTCTGTTTGAGAGACAGCCTGTGTTCCCCTGCTCACTTTGCTGCTCCAATACTGTGTTCTGTTTTCTCAGATCGTCTATGTCTTGTTGGTGGGTATGATTTTTTCGCCTCATGAATTGAATGTAATCTGCTGCCTTTTTCAGGATTTGTGCACGGGACACCTGCAGAGAAAAGAGACATGTTGCCATTAGTGAGATCTATGTAGGGCCAACATCCAAGAACACAGTGCCTCTCTCACATGTTCATGCAGAAATCAAGATTCTTTGCTTCATTTCACTTCAGGGAATTTCACGGACATCCACGATTAAGAATTGTAACCAATTAAAATGATCTGTACATGTACATGTATACATTGTACTTTGCAACTATTAAATTTAACAAAACAATGGCAGCACATGACCCTTTTATAGACATCATACCCAGATGGTTCAGTTTCCAAATTTGAGTTCTCTTTCCAAATAAGCACTTTCAAAGCACTTCATGAATTTATCTTCCTGAAACGTTCTTCAGAAATGATGTACATATTTTCATGGTATATAATAATATCTAAAAGAATCAATAATCAATAACTTACAATCAAAACAGCAGACTTACTGCACTAACTTTCTCCCCCTGGAGGGAGGGCACTGAGTCACGGAGACTGTGGAAACTCTCCTTTATGTGATCGCGCCTCTTCCGCTCCAAGGCATTATGATGTGCCCTCTTTTCTGCCTGAAACACACACAGTTGGCTGGTGAGCAGAGATAATCAGCAATACACCTGATCCTGAGAGAGTCTACCTGTGCTACCACCAGGGCTAGCACACAGACTGTGTCATTACCATTCCCTTGGACTCACTTACATAAATATGTACATATACTATGTATATGTGCATGTAGGTTGTTATATTATATAGATAGGTGTCATAACATTTCCAACATGATCTTAACATTTGTCAAAAGCTTGGGAGTCAAAGCTAAAGCACATCTGGACCTGTCCACTGTTTATTCTTTAAAACATTTGAAAAATTATGGCCACTTTGCATATTGCACTACAGTTTTCCCTCACAATGTGTGGTATAACCATTCGGGCAGGCTTTGAAGTGTTAACTGGAAACCAGTTTATGGTTTTGACTTATACAAAGGAAAAGCTATGATTTACATGTACTTGGGGATTGCTCAGTTGTGCGCCCCGGTGTACAGTTGTGCATCCCGGTGTACAGTTGTGTGTCCTTGTGTTCAGCTGTGTCTTGCATTCAGCTGTGTGTGTACAGTTTTGTGTCCTAGCGTTCAGTTCTGTGTCCGTGTTCAACTGGGTGTACAGCTTTGTGTCCCTGTAATTGAATACAGCTTTGTGCCCTTGTGTACAGTTGTGTGTGTACAGTTTTGTGTCCCTGTATTCAGTTTTGCATCCCTGAATACAGCTGTGTCCTCATGTACAGTTCTGTGGCCCATGTACAATTCTATTCCAGGGTACAGTTTTATCTCCCTTTGCACAGCACTACGTACCGGTGTAGAATTGTGTTTTACAGCTTTGCGTCTCTCTGTACAGCTTTGTCTTGATGTACAGTTTTGTGTCCGTGTGTACAGTTCTGTGTGTACAGCTTTGTGTCCCTGTGCAGTGTTGTGTGTACAGTTTTGTGCATAGATACGTGTCCTTGCAGTTTTGTGTGTGCTATTTTGTGTCCCTGTATACAGCTTTCTGCCCATGTACAGTTCTCTGTGTAGTTTTGCATGTCCTCATTTACAATTCTGTGTCCCTGTGTACAGTTTTGTGTCCCTGCATACAATTCTATAACCCTGTGTGCAGGCTGATATGTACAGCTTTGTGTCCTTGTATATAGTTCTGTGTCCCTGTGTACAGCTTTGTGTCCTTGTATATAGTTCTGTGTCCCTGAGTACAGCTTTGTCCCTGTGAAGCATTTTGTGTGTACAGTTTGCATCCCTGTGTACAGTTCTGTGCGTACAGTTCTGCGTCCCTGTGTTTATATTTAACTCTTACCGATATCAACTTAAAGTACCAAGTTTTGCTTCACAGATGAGTGGTCATTTGTGGGACAAGTGACATACACTAACTCATTCTGAAGAACAGAGAGGCCCATTGTGTTCTAATCTTCACAGGATCTCAACTTCCTGATCTCTCAACTGTTACCCTGTGATTCACTTCATGAGTAATGACACTGACCTAATCCTTACTGCCAAAGCCATCAGATTTTTATTGTGACTAAACCCAACAGGTTTGACATCAACATTATATAGCATAAATATTGTTGATCCATCAATAAGTTTACCATACTGAAAAGCATAGATACTTTGAAAAAAAAGAACTGAGAAGTTGCATGTGTGACATTTCAATACTTCAACAAAACTTCAAACATATGACTTTTGAGTCGTTTTTTTGGAAGTATCTATACTTTTGCATTATGATATAGTATAGAGATATCAGTAAAAATACATGACTAAAAATATTAAAGTTTCAAATAGGTGTTTCAAATAGAAATAATCTTTGATAACAAAAAACCCATTGTATTACAAATAAGTATTGAAACCAGCTAACCTTCCTGCGGAAAACACCCATCCCCACGTTGTCGGCGTAATGCGGAGTCGAGGAAGAGGCAGAACCACTAGAACATGCTGAGCGTTATGGCTTACCCCGGCACCTCAGTGCTCGTTATGTATTAGATGGTTCCCCGAACTCAGTATGAACACGATCTGTCCTCACATGATTAAAACCACTCTGAAATACGCGCTGATTCAGGTGACGTGAGACAAGGGAGGTGTAACTGGTGCATACTACAACAGCGTGGCCTCTGTCTAATACCCTAATAACAAAGGACTGAGCCATGCCATGAAGTCACAACTGTAGCATGCTGTTCTCAGCGCTAAATATAGTCCCATGTGACATTAGGATAGACTCTCCTGCCTTTGTAAACCCAGCCTTCACCCCTCCAGCCACGCTTTTAGATCTGACCCCATTTTAACGCCTGCTCGGCAAAAACCCAGCAAAGAGCAACACAATTCTCTGCTGACATGAGCTACATGTAGCAGTGTTTTTTTTACTTATTTCCTACTGTCATAACTTCACACCTGGTCTACACACCATTTTATACCTTTCCCATGGTTATTTCCCTTTCCCCATGTTATTTTTCTCTGTTTCTGTTTCTTGCCAAGAAAAACATTAATGGTGCAACCACCAGCGACAATCACAATCTATTCTAATCTATTCCAATGCCTAATGGTGTTCACAATTACAAACAGAGTAGACATATTTACTCATTATTAGTGTAAAATATAACCAACCATAGTTTCAATTTGATGGTTATGGGAGCCTGAGATAAATGTTGTATGATATTCTTTTCAACTGTATCACATGTGTCTCAGAGGAAGTATGAAGAGAGTGAGATGAGCTTGTTGGGGCAAAATAAATGTTTTGTAATATTTGTTTCAGGCTAAGTTTTGTGTATATGTAAGAAGTCAGAAAAGCATCAAGTCTGTATGTGGAAGTTATTTGCTTGTTTTTGAAAACATGTCTGGGTAGTGCTGAAAAAGGAAAAGGAAGAAAAAAGCATGACACACGCACCCACTGCAGGTCATGCATAACCCTGGTGACTGTTAACTTGTGCTGACTAGGGGGTGGTTAGCAACCCTACTTAACATGTGTTGCACTTTTACAAGTTAGTACATGCAGACGTGTGGCATGAATGTGGACAGGCTTAGATGTATTACATAAACAGATAGGTCATACAAGGGTGAAAGGGATTGCCAGGGTCATACTGGACGTGGAAAAATGAGAAATAACCAATGAACACACAATGAAGACAGCCTAAATAAAACTGATCTATGTTGCAGCTGGTGAAATTGGTCAGCCCAATGTGCATGCCTGGAATGTACACATAGCTAAGAGTGGAGTCGTTCCTATAGTATTGATCTGCCTATTGCTGCTATTAGTAATGGCTGACTTGTATTGAGTTTCTAAACCAGTTGACACAAGGAGACTGTCCTTCATGTAGAATGCATAGCCATGTATAAATCAACATGCATGAACTGTGCATAGCACTTCTACAAAAAAGTATAATTATAATGTGAACACCAACTAGTCCGGTCAGTTCTATGCTTCCCTCTACCTAGGTGAATCTTACAGTTTGAAGAAACTGCTTAATAAATTTTGCATTCATTTCAGGTGATAAATGGCAAAAATCTATCTATGCAAAAAATAAATCCTTCTGGACAGTAGGCAATGTCACATGAATATCAAGTTTACAATGTACATTATGTCCAGACAGGACATTGCACTCCATGATAACATGAGAAAGGAATTAAGTGTACATTAAAAAACTTACTTCATACCATAAACAATATGGTGTATACAGTGTATGTGAATGATTGGTTGCCAGGGGTTTTTCAAGCCACTTTCTCGTAATGGCAACCACAACAAGAAATATTGGAAAATCGAGTTTTAGACGGGGTTCAGACGAAGAGGGGTGTCCACATATCACCTATATACTGCTGTATTTACACCACTCTCATACAGGTGTACAGTCACACACCACATGTAGTCTGTGCAGCTAGAGTCATTTAAAGCTTATCCCAAAAATAGACCCATTATAAAACCAACCAACACACAGGTACTTCTGGACGCACCCTATTTATGACAATATCACTTTAAACGAAAACTGAACCCTAATAGTGCTAGTACACTGTAATACCTGCACTTGGGTAATTTTTCACCTGTTTTATATATACTTACATTGATTCCAGCATAATTATTGTCAATTACCCTGCAGAAAACTTCAACACAAAACTTTGAGGTGCCAGTATAGGCAGTACATGAGTAATCAAAGTTAAGACAGTAATCATTGCCAACTGTTTACAGTACTGAATTTTCCTTAAATCCACAGATGAAACAATTCACTGTACATATATTGACTTTGCACATAATGCTGCGGTTGGATAATGTCATAACTATATCCACACAAACATCTCTTCACTTACCAGCAACACAAACAACCTTTCACTTTCCTTTTACCAATGAATGTACATGCATATAATTTTGTTACGTCAAACAACATGATTTACTTCATTAAAGTTAAAAACCACAGAAAAACTATGTCATGTTTCTGTATATTATGTTTTGCTCTGAATAAAGTTCTTGAGAAGTGTACTCCTCTCATGTTTACCTGTGTGAGAAAAAGTTAATGTGACATTAATTTTCTGCTTTAGGGCCAGTGAAAGGTAGGCTGCTGAATCACATCATCGATATGGTCAATAAAACCCACCATACAATCAGAACGTTTAAATACATTTAATTTGGTGGCAACAAAAAATCAGTGAAGGTATTTTCAGTCAGTGTTTTATGGTCTTTCCACTCAACATGACTTCATTCTTGTGTGGTCTTTCTCTTCAAAGACTAGTTGCTACTAAAAGTAGTTCTAGCAGAATTTCAACTAAAAAGGACAGCATATTCTTGAATGATTCCATACTTGTATGGTTATAAGATGTCTTATTCAATATACGGTGTTATCCTGCCTCTCTACACACAATGGTTTCATTCCCAAATTTTACATACAAGTAATACAGTAAAAATAATAAAAGCCATTTGAAGTGTGAAGTCTTAGAGAATGATGTTTTTAAAACGGCAAGCTTTCAACCAAAATGACATTTAAGCTCATCTCTCTGGGTAAATAGACATGTATATATTTATGCACATATTTACATATTTATTTTATGCCTGTTTGACATTTTTCACTCTTAAGCCTAATGAATAGTACTTTTCCATCAATTTTCTCTCTTCACAATCTGATAATATTCACCACCAAGTGTTGGAAACTTGTGAACTGGTACCAACACTGAGCATTTAAATTTGTACAATACATATATGATAAATTTTACAAAAGTCCTACACACAAAGAAAAAATAAATGTGTCGCAAAAAACAAAACAAGACAAAAAACAAAAAAAAAAACCCACAACATACAAAATAATGACTTAAAATGTCTATTAACTACACCTCGGAAAATATGAATATGTACTTACAAACAAATACACAGGTTCAGACAAAAAATCAGTTATCTAATATTATGGAACAAATACAATCATCAGCTGGCACCTAAATTATCATAACTTTTGATTCCAAAGGTAGGGAAAATTTTCCAATGCGTTTGTAAGTTACAGTTTTAATAAATTATGTTAACCGTGTTTACTTTGAAAATCATACAAAAAAGAAATAGTAAACCCTAGGGCTTCATTTAAATGTCTTGCCAGCAAGAAATCTGACAGTTTTAAGGTAACCTTCCCCATGCCAGAATGGCAGCAAAACTGCTCATAATGTCTGGAGTGACCTACATACGGCACTATATCTCAGTTTAACTGACAGCATAGAAAACACGGAACCTAACCTAAAATTTTCCGACTGTCCCTCGCCATATAAATGCTGCAAACTTAGCTACAACTGTTTTCGCCCACGCATCGAATGACGATACTTCGGAAGAAAGTTGAGTTTAATTGATTCAAAATAAATATTTTCGTTTCTCTATTTACTTTTCACTAAGGGACAGTCCACGCTGAGACCAAACGCATCATCGATTCGTCTTATTCCGATGCAAGCAAATATATCCGCTCATGCTGCAGAATGACCAGCGGCATCCTAACACTGCATAAACACACATGACGTTAGTCACATGGCTACGCGCATTTGCATATTCAATGACCCGCCTCGCCCAAAACACCGACTTTCTCGCTTTCCCCACGACACAAATTTTGACATCTGAGGGCAACTTTTAACTTGTTGTGTGACGCAAATGGTCAGCTATTCATCCCTCCCTTACCTGGGTTAAAAACTGCCCTGAACCGTCTGTGCCTGGGGACGCTTCATCGCCAAGTCCCGCATAACCACCACCATCTTCGTCTTCCTCCTGCAAAATGACAGGACGGCACGGTGCTCTAAAAAAGTGCGGAAATCTCCTCGTCGGCAGAACAGAACATCGCGCTGTTAAGTTTAACTTAAAGACAAATGATGATAGAATTACTCACGTCACTTTCGATGTCTACATCTCTGTCCTCATCGCTCATGTTTGACCACCAAGTTCTACCTCTCCCCAGGCACTCATACAAGTGACAACCTAAAATGGCGACCAAACAACGCCACGCGGTCAAACCACGTGTTTCCCCGGGAGAGGAGGCACCTGTGTCGTAAAACAAATACAAATAACGACAACCAGAAGTCGTGCTCTAATGTGAACCTTGATCGCAGGAACATGTTGACCTATTTTTAACAGCTAGGTTTTAACATAAGGGAGGGAATCACTAGAAGAGAAGTGTTCACATATGACCAGGGTTGTACAAGCTGTTGCCCGAATGAACGCGATCATTTTTAAAAATGATATGCAAATTTATCTCAGTTAGCAAGAAAGAATAATAAAGATGGCAATTGAACACAGAATAATGTACAAATTGACTTAAAACATGACGCTACATATGAAACGCAATATGTGAGTGTTTGTTTGTATAATCAATTCACAAACAAAATGGTTGGGTAAAAAATTCACCTTTTTTTCATTAAGTGACTGAAGTAGCGCTGATAAAAAATAGCCATATTCATTAATCTTTCCCCTGTAATTTACATAACCCATTGAAATGACCCCGTATCCCTTAAAACTGTCACAAGAGCCTAAATATTAACACCTCGGTCGACTTTTATCAATTTATTGCAGCTAAACTGCTTGGAACTGGGAGCCAACTTCACGACATAATCGCATAGCTGTGCCATAACTCTGACTAAACTAGACCTAGGTGCATACGTATGTAAGGTAAGGCTAGCGTATCATATACTGGGACTGACCACGTAAGTGGTAGGCCTACTTACAAACCCTAAAATATGTAGGCGATGGGCACCCTGGAATAATTAATGTAGTAACTCTTTTCTTTCTTTGCTGTTTTTGTAGTAACCTGCTGCCCTTTTTGTTTTGAGCTGAAAACTTTTATGTCCTGCAGCATAGTACTGCCCCAGCCCTAAATAATAAACTGTGGAAGACATGAAATCTGGTGTCGACCTGATTTTATCATTTACACGTGGTATACAGGTCTACGAGAGCTGTGCTCACATGAGGTAACAAAATACAGGGTAACAAGTTAATAAATAGATGAACAAATATATAAATAAATGAAATGAAATCCTCGCACCACACTTAAGACGTGTAGGCTACTCTGTCTGGTCATAACATCCATGCTGTGATACTTTGTTGGCGGCAGTGTGTTAGGTGCACATGAAATGAACCGGTATTTCCCAAAGATGCCAGTCAAAGCTAATGGGATGAAGGAATGACCTCTGCATGATGAAGCGCGAATGGCATATGTATGTCCCTATATTCCGGGATATCACCACGCAGTTAGCGTCAAAGAAATTAGGTATAATAAAAGTGTCGTATATTGTTGATGGAACATCTTTCTTTGGTTTGAAAAGATAGAACAAAACATTACTGTTAATGACCCTTCACGAAGAAACCTAACCGACAAATCCAGTCTGAACATGGAGATGGTGGTTAAAGGTGGGATGCCATACACTCTGATTCTGCTGTCATTTTGAATGTAACTTCAAATATACAGGCATTCTCTTGTCCACAGTAATATTACCGGTAAGGGGCGAGATGAGAGATTCATAACGATCTGAGCCAGTGCTACCCTGGAAATATTTTTTTCCATTTACAAAGATTGCTGCGAAAGCATCTCCTTGCATGGTTACAAAGTAAACCATGGTGCCGGATCCTTTGAAAAGACGATCTGGATATCCTTAAGTAGATCAATGGTTTCAGATGTTTTATCATCTGAAGTTTAAAGGCACTTGGTGAGTACTGAATGGAACAGAAGAAGTCCGGAGTCACTGGAAGTATGATTTTGTGTTTGACATGTTCGTGCACATGCTGAGATGTTGCCAGGATTTTTCCTGACTATATTATAGGAGAAGGAGTGAGGGTATTGGAAACAAACAGTGCTATGTACCCTTTTAAACATTGCAGAGACACTTGCAGTCTTCCACGACGGAACAAAGGTGACAGATGCAAATACATTCTCCATGCATTGCTAGTCACCATACATGGTCCAGGAGACATCGCACATCAAAATATTGTGGAGAATATACTCCAGTTTCCGATTGTTTCAGGGCGGTGGATGATACCCTGATAGTTGTGTCACAGGTTTGTCATATTGTCACCACCTAGGCGATGAAACTAACATTTGTATACCAGCTCTCAACCAAAATGGGTGGTCCTGGACAATAATCGTAAGACAAGATTTCAAAAACGACCAATAACACAAACCACCAAAGAACTAAGAAAGTATATAAAATATAAAACTTGGGACGGATTGATGGAAGGAGAATCAGTCAACATTTTTCTATAAGGACGAAAAGGTGCAGTGAATGTTCTAGGCAGATGAATATAATGTTTCTAAATCGTGTACCATTTTAGTATATATGGTGTCGAGATGATGTCAAATATGTATCTCAGTTTTGCTTTGATTGCCACTCTTCATAGATCTAACGTGACGATCACACGCTGAAAATACGGCCCTAGCCCCGGGTTAAGTGGAATTAGACACAATGAAGCAGGGCCACAAAGATTCTAAACACTCCGTCCGTATTTACTAACAAGAGAGCCGTACTCTTTGTAAAATATTTAAAAAACCTTTAGAGTGAAGGTGTTTGATGGAATAGCCTTGATGCACTAGCGTTTGCAGTAATAACTTGTGATATTGATTGAGATCATCACATAACACGTGATGTAATAAATGCCATAAGGCGAGATATGAATGCGCCATATGCAGAACCATTCGGTATATTTCTGTCCAAGCATAGGGATAATACACATTATCCCGCATCAGACAAAATCCTCAGCTTTTGATTGGACAGTAACTCTATACAGCAGTTGCTATATGCACCTGATGACTCAACAGCGTGGAGAATGAAATGACGAACTGTTACAATGTGATGCAACAATGACACCAACGACAAACGTCATAAAAGAATGTTGAATGAACATTGTCAATAACGTTATGAATTACCAGATCACTGCTTAGTAATTCAAAACTCCTCAAGGCCACAGGAAATTATTGTTGAAGCTTCTTTTGTTTTTCAAGAAACAAATTTCAGTTTAGTTTTTAGAGTTTCACGGTTACTGAGTGAAAGGATACAAAACTATATGGGAAGAAAAAACCTCATACTGGGCTCCACTTACGCCTCTCCCAATATGAGACTTACAAACCCCATATAGTTTCCTATCCTTTCACTAGGTATCCATATAACTAATAATATGAAAATCAAAACTATCCCTCTTGTCGTAAATTTTTTCGTGAGAGGAAATCATTGTCGTGTTTGTTCAGGTGAAAGTCCATGATCAGCCAAGAATATAGCCTACGTGGCATTTACGTATACACTATAGCGTATGCATAAACGCCATGTCTGTGCGTAGTTGGTCCAGGTAAGATGTACCCTCTGAAGAAACTGTAGCTTCCTTTCAATCCAGCAAAGCTGGATATATCTATCTTTCACTGCCTTTGTTACATAGGGGTTGTTTACATTTAGCAAATCATCAATGTACCGTTTGGTCAATGACAAAGGCCGCCCCTGATGAAGTTTACTGTTTAATAACTTCCGCATATGGTCGTATTCATACGACAACAGGTGTAGGTCTGCTAAAAGTGGGACGCAATTTGTACCCATCGGAATACCTATACTATAATGATAGTTTCACCAAATTTCACATAGGTATTAATAATGAGAATTTCAAGTAACTCAATCAAAAACGAGACATCTCTTGAATGGTAACCCGTGTATGCAGTGGAACTGAAAAGGGCTTTGTTGCCCCTGACATCAATGAAGCGGTGACCGGTTTTAGTGAATAAGGAAACGATAATGACGAAATTCTGTCAGTTAAATCTGTGTTAGGTATAGAGGTACAGAAAGCGGAGAAATCCAAAGCAGAAATGTCGTTATATGCTTGTATGACCGTCTAGCTCTTCAGCGAGATGTTCTGAGTTCTTAAGAATCCGCATACAATTGACGCCTTAATTTTGGGAAATTGCACAACAATATATACTCGTTCCAAAGTGATGAATACCCGCGGAAGAAATCTTTCTGCAGGCATTGGAGACGAGCCGGGCACTTCAGTGAAGAATGCCGTAAGCGACCGGCATCTTAGATGGGAAGAATCGGTAAAAATATAAGAGGAAATCGGCCATAATTTGTCAGCCACGGCCGAAACGTAGACTTGACCTGTAAGTCACTGTGGTAAAGTAAAGTTTCAATTCAGTGGCACGCTAGCGCAACGTAATGACCCAGAAGCCTCCTACCAATACGGTCGCTGTGAGTTCAGGTCCAGATCATGCTGTCTTCCCCTCCGGCCGCACGTGGGAAGGTCTGCCAGCAACCTGCGGATTGTCCTGGATTTCTCCTGGGTTCTACTCGGTGTCCTCCTACCATAGCGCTGGACGCAGTCGTATAAGTGAAATATTCTTGAGTGGGGCGTAAAACGTCAATCAAATAAATAAATAAACCAAGTCAATGCACGACAGTGTTTTGTAAAAGTCTGCAAAGGTGTTTGGGCCCAGATCTGGACAAAGACAACCACAGTTCGAAACTCGAGCTTGTCTGTAATTATCTGCAGTCAGATAAAATCTCTATTTACTGTCAGCAATATACGAGGAAGCTGACCCATTTTATTGTTACCGTTCAATTTACAATATCGTAACCAAGAAGTGAAGAAATCTGTTCAAAGTCCAAAATAAGACAAACCGGCAAAAATGTTGTCCGAAATTGACTAAGAGGTCCAGAACTGTTGCATCTTCAGGGGAAAAAAGAAGAATGAAAGACATTGCCTAGGATATAAAACTAAACAGTTATACAAGTATAATAATTCTGCGGAGATTAAATTTAATGACGTCGTTTGACTGAATCTAGAACTCCGATTACGCGCAGAGAGGTCGGTTGGGGGGACCCTTAGTTGAGCCCCGGTTTTCATGGAAGCCCACAATCTTCGCCTGCACAGAAGTGAGGAGTAAGATTTGTCGCCAAATCTCGCCTTGCAGACGGACCTTTATGAATTTGCATAGTAGTGGGCAATGAGATTACAGCACAACACTACCTCTTTCTTCTACTGGTCGTGGTATTTGACTGTTTCGCGCTTTCAGTCCCCAGAGGGATTGATTTACACCACAAGAGCATGAACAACAGTTGTAAACTATTGGCCAAAAAAAAAAAAAAAAAAAAAAAAAAATACCTATTAGAAGTAATTGTTCAGCATTTTAGATGTCTCACTGACACCGTGGCCCCTCACTGACACCGTGGGGCAAAACTCAAAACAAATACCAAAACTCCATGTAAAATATAGGTTAGGAGTTCATCGTGATGCGAATATTTTACAGGTGATTTAAATTCTAGTATTCACCTACTTTGCAATAGGATGATTGAAACTGTATATGTGGTTGTGTTGTGTGCTAATAACTTTCTTTCACATGTAGTATCCGAGAGAGTAAACAGGCTTCGCGATGGTCAAGATATTATGGATCTGGAGTGCGATATTATTTTGAGACATTGACAGATTTTTTAAATGTGAGCCTGCTTTAAGTGCATGTAGGTGTGTCAGGCACGTTAACGTCCGCCCTGGTTAGCAAATGCTTGGCCGGCCTGTAGGTATATATTCTGTCGATTAATAAAGCTGCATTAGACATCTTGTCTCCGAGGACGCCCCCCGTTAGGGACAAGCATGTGAACGGACGATGATCAACTTCCTGTCGTTATTCTCCGCATGTTCGGAGACGAACTGGCGATAAGGTTATGTAAGGACCGACCCTGATCCCCGGCAACAATCCATTGCGCTGCAAGTCCTGTTGGGGCTCGAAAATCTTGCACCAGATGGGTGAGTGAGTTTCCGTTGTGATAGGCGGGCCCCACAAACTATGTTGGAACTTTAAACGCCGCCCAGAGCTGCGCGGAAATTTGCGATTTACATGCCAATACCTCGGCTTTTCTTATGTTTCAACGCTCAGTCGGTTTTGGTTGACCTCCAGCCACATGACCTCCCTTCCCCTAAACTACACATAACGAATGCTATTCTTGGATCAATAAGACTAACACTGACAAGGTGACAAGAATACGACGAGTGTGTGAACTGCATGGAAAAAGCTGTTCTTCTTGCTCTTATGAGAGTAAATCAGCAAGGCTGAGCCTAATTCCGGTAAATCGGAGGAGCGCAGTGGGTTGTGCTCTGGAATGTTTGAAAAAGGGAAATAAATCCGCAGAGATGGACTGAAAGAAGCGAACGGGTCGGGTTACCCACAACTAACTTTATTTTTAATGTTCGCCTGACCGGTTTACTGGAAATGCCGACATACTGTATCATGGAGCAAAAGAATGCCAGCAGATAAGACGCAATTGTTATTGTCAAAAAAGAGTTTCAGCCGTTTTCTATCACTTATTTATGTTGTTCTGCACAATGACAGTGCTCCTACGAGGTTTACATACCCAAATAGAAGACAACATTTCAGAGATGCTAAAACGCATCGCCGCAATACACCGTACAATTTCCACCACCTCAGAAATGCCCTTATAGGATTCTATCCGCTTTGCTTAATGGATGAATGAATGCTTATTGTTTATCGCCCTACTCAAGAATATTTGGTGCAGGACAGATTTCCACCGTATCTTTTATCTGGTGCTGCCTCACCGAGACGACCTGCCGAAGACACCCAACAAGCCCCCTCACCCAGTCACATTATACTGACACCGGGCCGACCAGTCCACCCTTCTATCCTCTTATTGTTCAGAGCCTAGCGAAGAAGCAGGATGTATCATTTTTTAAAGTCTTTGGTATGTCCCGATCCAGGTTTGAAACCAAATCTCCCCGTCCGATATCCGCTTTGCTATCAGATCCCCCAAAGATACTAAGCAGTGCCTGTGGCTCTAGAGGAGATTTCCTCGATATCTCTCTCTCGTTAACGAAACCCCGAGTGAGAGGGTGCAATGTCATAGGTGAGATATGAAATAAGTGAGAAAATTTTTCAAGAAATAATTTGTTAATGTTTGAAACGCTATTGACAGAGAATTTTATTTTCTCTCATTTCGCGCATATGATGGAGCTAACATTAAGAGTCAAACCGAAGAATTTCCTAGCCTTAAGCCCTTTGTGTCTTTTTGGCCTGATTATTTTGCATTATATGGTAATAGCTTTAATAGCAGGATAGTATAACTCGAAGGGAATTAAAAAAGATCATGTATTCAAGGTTGTAAACCCACCAAAAATCTTCAGTGAAAGTGAATAGTGACTACAAAAATGGCCTCCAGTCTTGATACCGGCATTGCCAATTTTACTAATACTTCACGTTAATTAATGCTCATGAACTTGAACACACTGAAGTTGGTAAAACAAGAACAAGAACAAGAACAAGTGTCACTCAATGCATGGGGCTTCCGGGCCGTTCCACGTGACATCTAGAGCGGACTACCAGAAATGACAAAGCACTTTGATTATGCTGACTGGATAAAATCTTCTGTTCGGTCAAGTGAACGGTCAAAATGAAGTCACCAATCCAGCTGCATGAACGCAATCCTTGATTTGCTTTGGGTTGGAATTCAATTAAATTGATGTAAAAATTGCAAAGATTCCTTGCTGTCCATTTTGATTTCCCGGAACATTGTTCTCTTTGTTAGGACAGGTTATCAACTCTTCAGTCAGATTCTAACCATCACACTATTAGTATACCAATGACACCCGAACCGATAAATGATATATTATCAGATCTAACTTTATCAGCAAGAGTCTTGGCCTTAGGGAATGGAGGCGTTTAAGGTGGCTGGTGAAGTACAAAACGCGAAGGGTTATACTCGTCTAAAATGAAATTAGTGACACTAAGCAATCTACTGTCACTCATGCCCTACTCTGCCAGCTTTACTGGCCGTATATCAGGTGAAAGAAAATCTAGCTTGCGTGGTCAAGGGTTGCAAGAGAAACGTGTGATGCACCCATTTTATTACATAATAGATGATCACGTGTGAATCCGTAACCATGGGAATGTACCATCTGCTTGTTGGGCTATTTGTTTGCTAAGAAAAGTTATCGAAAGAAACTTTCTCGGTATACCTTTGGACAAGGTCTATTTCTGATTTTTTTAAATAAGTGTACAGGAGCCGCCGACTATACTTGTTAAAAATGTTCTTGAAAAATCTGCCAATTGCTCTTTGTGTGATCACATGGCTTTTCGTAGCGAACCATGTTGATACCAAAGCTCTCACGCATTGTCTTTATAGAGGCAAGTACTACCCTGTGGGAGCTACCGTGGAAGAGGGTCGGGAAGGAAACTGGTGCTTTGATATCATCTGTACCGAATTAGGCCTTATTCATGGCGACTGGCCCTGTAACCACAACATGAAACCCGGGTGCTTTTTATTGGGCGAAATCGTCCCAGTAGGACAGCCCTTGTATACATCAAAGGACGGATGTTATGCGGAGGTATGCGTCGCGAATGACCTTGTCAAGGACGTCTACAATCCGAATTGTCCTCCAACAACGACAACAACGGAACACACGCCGCCAGTAGGAATTTTGGGCAATGGTAGGTCATATTCACAACATTTTTCTGTCATCTCATAAAATAGTTAGTTCTTCCTAAGATACAGGTACAATATATAAACCGATACACTGCCATGTTATATATATATATACCAGTACAAACTGGTGTGGAAAAGCTAGCTTACAGTCATGATAAATTTGCCTGTTTTTTTTTATTCTCGCCTCATCAAATTATGATGCACATGTGTATTTGAATGGGTGGGAGCTGTCAATAAGTCTAGTTTCGTAACGGGTACTACTTGAGCCAGCTGCATACATGAAGTTTGAATCCATCTATCCGTGACATGGCTTGGGACATTTGCTTGATGGGTTATGCTGATATGCTATGGGTAAAGCCTGTTTCCTTCACTTATCAAAGCGGCCTTGGGCACGGCGGAAAATGTCATAAAACGAGTCGTCAGATCCTCTGCTTTGAAAGGCGTTACTGCATGTCACAAGGAACTGTTATACGTTATATTTTTCAGTGCTCGAAGTCCTTGGAAAGAGACGCTCTCAGGACACTCTTGCTTAACACACCTGAATTGCAGATTACCTTTTCAAATTCAACCGATGGATTTTCAAAAGCTCATCAAAATCAACGTAGGCCCAACTGATGAACAGAAAGTAGAAGTCCTGGCATCTCTCTTGACGGATTGAACCGCCCCTAAGTCTGCAGATATGGAAGCACTAAAGGCGTCTTCATTGGCGCTTCACTATGTGTCCACCACCAATGCAAACAAATCTCTGAATAATAAAGAATAATTCCGCGTTCTTTCTTTGTTTATGCACATTTATTGCTTCATATTTATTACGATTAAAACACAACTTGTGTTGCAGTAGTAGCAAGTATGGAGGAAGAAGCATGGTGCAGAGTTTCACATGCAAAGACTTCTTTTCTTGAGGACAATGTTAATCCATTTAAAGTGCCTTCTGGGCATTCAATGATAATGTCACCGTCGCATATAACTATCAGTGTTATATATCCCAAAACGTGTACTGGATCTCTTTCCTCCGTCCACATTTAATTCAGAAATGCCCAAAAGCAAGAGCAAAAATACCACGCATGCATCACAACAGCAAGAACGTCATCCGTCTTGGATTCAGTGACACAATACTTAGTTCAATTTATTTCCTACCGGTATCACAGAACATGAAATGTAATGAAAGGTGAGGAGTATTAAATTCAAAGGCATATAGAGCAAAGATAATTTCAGCTTCCGATTTCTACCGGCACGACAAAACAGAACACGTCATCGGTGTTTCCATCCTTGAGTTCCCACTGCACAACAACCTTGACCTGGAATGGAAAACACACAAAGTTTAACACAAAATTCGTGCTCACTTTTAATCCATCATTATTATAGATGGAACTCCGACAGCGCCAATCTTGGTCACAGCAACATTCGTTTATATTCTACTTGATACCATTACATGCCTAAAGGAAAATCATGCATTTGTGATCTGCCTTACAATGCATGGGGAGGAATCATTGAAAGCATTCCTGGCTGCGGAATACACTCTAGCCCAACAAAACAAGACTTAAAGACAAATCTCACCGGACAAAAGGCGTGTCTTTATAGTTCAATCACATCGATTATCCACCAATCAAATTTCTGGGTGTGAAATTGTTGTGAAAGAAGGTAGCTTCGAATTACAAGATGCCCCTCCCCTGCTCAATGTAGATATCTCGAGCGAGCACATCGGAGTCTCGTTGAAGCCATAAGTCTACGCTAAAAATCAACGGATATATATATACTCAGGCTTGCTCTACATAAACCAGTCAGTATCGTGTGTTTCCTAGACTCTGTCTAGACCTGTGACATCAAACAAACTACAATACATATCACTGCATTCCTTTTACCTAATACCCCTGCTTGTAGTTCAAGTTGTTACCTTTTAAACATTCACATGGACAGTTGGAATAATACCGAGGTAAATGACAAGAGGTTGGACTTCACTGGTTACCTGTGACCATTTGCCAACTATCACGCTGTCGTCACTGCTCTGGTTTTACTCTCTGCGCTGTAGGTCTATTGTATATTATCCCGACAAATAGGTTCATACTTTTCTGACATGAGCCCAGTTAAAAAGACTTTCTTCATGAAGTCATACAGCCCAGAGTAAGATAAGTTATATCGTAGATTCGAAGTGAAGCCTACGAAACTTTGAGCCTGACGTAGAAAACGCTGCTAACGTACACTGGGGTAAGACGAGAGAACCGGAAGCGAGGCTTTATAATTGTAGGTCTGGCCGTTGGCGATTGGACAGGTTATTCCTGAATCGGTGCAGCCGTCAGGATTGGGGACGGGAAACGGTACGGGGACTCCCGCCAGGATCCCATGGACTACGCTGGTTAACTTGGGAGCCGCTTCACCTGCAGACACGACAGACAGGATTGAATAAGCATCATTTCAACAGGATTGTTTCAGAGGTATAGACCATTACTACCAAAATGCTGACCGGGCCCTTTGATCCTTAAATTGCGACAATGTTTATATCTCATTACACCGAATCAACAATAGCCCCCTCAACGTTATTCCGTTAAAACATTATACCTGGTAAATTCTGTCAGAGTAAATATAATGTACGATGTTTGATATTTCGCGATACAAATGAATACTTCTGGTTCAGCATTCCATTTGTTGAAGAAATATATATGGCACATATCAGACTATAGACTACTGTCAGAAAGGAAGACGTTGCTCGTGTCTCGGACTATAAGAAAATAGAAAAGATATGTTTTAACCTATGACATACATGTATTTTCAATTTGAATGAAAAATTTATGTCATTCATGGCAATGATTTTTAAAAGACATGGATTGGTTCTAACCTACGTGGAAATATGTTTGTCTTTACCTGTTAACCTCGGCTCTCTTGTAAATCCACGCATAAAAATCAACATTTTCCCGTTGGTAGGAGTCATTTTCTTGTGGAATGAATAAGTTGATATGAAGCACAAAAGGTTGTTGATTTTCCTATTATTGAATGGTTACTCGATAGATTCTATATCAGATGTGATAACGGTAACTTCGACATGATGTGCCTGGAATATTTCCAATTTGGTGTTAAAAATAGATCAATCATTCATTTATTGCTCCAAACGGTGACTTACTGGAAGTGAATCCCACAGTCAAGGACACATTCGTTCCCTTCTTCAAATAACATGGCTGCGATGGGCACGGGGACAGATCTACAGAGTTGATTTTACCTTTGACAGATCCTGGAAATTCAAACAAAACACTATACCAGCACTGTATACATACTGTCTCTAATCTGGAAATTTCCCAAAACACGATTTGAATATGTTCGTTTTAAAAACTAATAATTTTATCGCAAGTGTTACTCTCTTTATTTGAACGATATTTTTAAAACACAATCATGTTCACCTGTACATATCCATATTGGCTAGGATTCTACATTGCATACATGTAATCAGACAGTGTATAAGCATAGGAGAGTCACACAAAAAATGTCCGAACTTTTTTTCACAACCTACATGAATGAATGGGAACAAAAGATAAATATTCAGATGTCATCGAAACTAGTATCGTTTCTTGCCAAACCGTTTCCATTTTAAGGCTTTACTATGCATGGCAGACACGATCATACCATGCCTAGGCATACAGTTACTTCAGTACATATTTTGGTGGTTCAGCGGTGACAAGACCAACCAGAAGGAAGGGACAGACGACAAAACTTACCAACAGCCGTTATAGGTAACTGGTTCAGTCGTGACAAGACCAACCACCAGGAGGGAGCAGAGAACGGCACTTACCACAGTCCTTATAGCTAGAAGACAAGTTCAGTAGTGACAAGACTAACCACCAGGAAGGAACAGACGATGAGATTTACCAGATTCCTTTTAGGTGACTGGTTCAGCGTTGATAAGACCAACCAACAGGGAGGAACAGAAGATGAGATTTACCACAGCCTTTATAGGTGACTGAGTCAGCAGTGACAAAACCAACCAGCAGGAAGGAACAGACAATGGGACATACCGCCCTTATAGGTGACAGCGGAAACAAGACCACCAATAGAAAGGAATAGACGACAAGACAAGACTTAGACAAGACACGACTTGCCACATTTCTCTTAGGTGAGTGGTTAAGTGTTGACAAAATCAACCAGCAAGAAGGAACAGACAAGGAGTTTTACCACAGTCATTATAGGTGACTGGTTCAGCGGTGACAAGACCAACTAGCAAGAAGGAATAGACGACAAGACAAGACTTACCACAGTCCTTTTAGGTGACTGGTTCAGGGGTGACTAGACCATCCAGCAAGAAGGAACAGAGGACGAAACTTACCACAGTCTTTATAGGTGACTGGTTCAGCGATGATAAGACCAACCAGCAAGAAGGAACAGGCGATGAGGAACATGGTATAGGTTAGACAGAATTAAGCCTCTGGCAGAAACGGCAATGGCTAGAGAACAACCTGTCGTCGCGATTTTAACGCATTCGCCGCAGTAACGTTCTGTTGTACAGATGTGGAGGAATTTGGAGTGATCATGAGAGGGACAAAGGTCCTGTGATAAAGTCACACGTAGATACCGGGGTCACCCTCCCACAGGCAGATATTATAACACTGCTCTGCAGACTGTGTGTTATTACTTTCACGATGCGGATTTTGTCGCCGTATTTACAAAATAAACACGAACTTTTTCAAGGTTTCAACGTGCTGTTCCGAATACAAATGGTATACAAAACTCCGACATATATACATAATATCAACTAGTTTAACTAAAACGTATTAAAAAATTGTTACCAAGTTTAGATGTTTAAAATTCAACAATGCCTTGTCACTAGCGCCTGATTTTAAAACGCAAATAAAGAATGAACATGATGTCAAGAGTTAGGTCAATTAGGGACAAGGTATCACGTTCGTTACGTGTTTGTGTTAGGGTTAGATTTAAGCTCCTGATAATTATGAAAAATACGGAAGGCCAGACGGACCACGTGTATACACATCTTGCATTTTGTAGTTAAGCACGAATCCCTAGAAGAGAGGGACAGAGATTTCTATACCAAACATATTGCAGGACGATTTATTTGAAAACAGTTCATATTTAATGTATTCTTTGCTTATTTATAGGCGTTCTTGTAGTTTTATGGTCATCTGTGATAATATTAATTATTGTGCTATATGTATACTTTATTTAACAATGAAATAATAATGCATAAAGGGTCACAGACTTGTTTAATATCGCATCCATGCATTTGTAACAACAAATGACAATAGTGCATGATTGTCGTTTATGGTCTGCCATACAGGATAGTAGATACCTGTACTTTCTGCGTTTATTCTATGAAAAGTTACGTTTATTAAACTATAAAAATGGTCATGACATAAACGTCACCAGACAATGACCTATTTTTTATTTCCAGAACCATGTTTCATTTTTTTCAAGGTCCAACTAACCCGGAAACCAATGACAATGGTTAACGACAGTGTAAGATTCAAAGTTTCACACTTGCACACAAAGCCTTCTTCAGCCTGATATAATAGAGTTTAATTAAGTTGATGTACAGTGTGGGCTATGAAAACAACATATCCCGTTGCTAGCTATAACGTTTATATTGACCAATATGCCCGTGCTACACATTTCACGTGATCAGTCCGTTATTTCCACGGGAACGACGAAACAGAAAACGTTATTGTCACCCTCATCGCGCAGCTCCCATTTCACCACTACCTTGATCTGAAAAATATAACAAAATACTCAGCAAAAAATGACAAGGTCCCGCTTTTATATTTTTTATTTTGTCTGTGAGAGTTAATTTGTTTGGGGGGGGGGGGATAAATGAAAGTAGTAGGACTTGCAAACACGCTGAAAATATGGTTTGTGTTATATATTAAGTAGAAATTCCTTGAGAATACCACTTTAAATTTCAAAGCAATAATTGAATACATGTATACCTATCATAAGGCAGAGATTCTTTGGGCTCTTACCGTGGGGTATATTTTGTAGACGGGCAAACTGGCTGTGTAGCTGTAAGTATTCCCCTTGGCAACGGGACAATTGACACCACTGCCCTTACAACCGTCGGCGTTAGGGAGGGGGAAAGCGATAGGGAGACCAGCGATAATCCCGTGTACGACAGCCTTCAGAGAACCTGACACCTCAGCTGGGGAGACAGGAGAATGAATGAAGGAATGAATATAGGCCTGACGGCCACATCCAGCTGTATCATGGCTCCGGAGGCCATGTTAGAACCAGGAAACAGTTGTCTTTGACAGGGGTTGGGTTTGATGATATTCACTGTTAAACCGAATGGGATACGGACGATTTTTAAAGTGATAATTTAAAGGAAAAAAAAAGAAAAAAAAAAACAGCTAAAATTCTCTTAAACGTATAGGCATGTACAGGTCTCACTCAGTAACCTTCAAAATATCACGTAATGTAGTTCTTATGCAACAACTTTAATATGTATTTTTGGAAGATTTAATTGCAGCATATCACATGGAACACATTTGGAGACATAGCCCTATAGACCCTTGAGGCTTTAAATCCGTCTTTCATATAGCAGGGTACACCAGGTAGAGGTGCTCTAAATAGATAATTGCAAAGTCCACACAGAACAACGAATAGCACCGGTTTCCGAAGGTATATGTCAGATATAATCAATATAAATGGTAAATAAAGCTGGTCAGGTGTAGGAGAGAATGATAAAATACTTTTCAATGATGCAAGGAAGACAATACCACGACATACAAACGATTGACAATACCACGACATACAAATGATTGACAATACCACGACATACAAATGACTGACAATACCACGACATACAAATGATTGACAATACCACGACATACAAATGATTGACAATACCACGACATACAAATGGCTGACAGTATACACTTGGACACATGACAAATCCAGCATTCCCCAATAAAAACTTCTGGTGAGGCTCATCATTCACAAAAGAGGAACCATATACAGACTATACATACGATTACATGACGGAATCACGGAGGCATGCAACACACAAGAGGAATCATATGCAGGCTGTATATATCTTTTGGTGTGATTCTTATATGTTGGCATCCAGCACACACGCAGGAAGAATCATAGACAGGCTTATACAGGCTGTACGACTTGGCGTGACTGCTTTATAGGGGATGCAACACACAAGAAAAATCATATACAGGCTTATATAGGCTGTACAAGTTGGCCTGACTCATTTATAGGAGCATCCAGTACACAACATGAAACATATACAGGCGTATAAAGGCTGCACGACATGGCGTGACTTCTGTATAGGGGCATGTAACACATAAGAGGAATCGTGTACAGCATTATACAGGCTGTACGACTTGGCATGACTCATCTACAGGGGCGTCCAACACACAAAAGAAATCAAATATAGGCTATATATGATTTTTGGCATGACTCATGTAAGTGGGTGTCCAACACACAAGAGGAATCGTTTTGGGGTGCATCCAGCGCACAAGAAGAAGGGTGTTCCAAAGGCTAGAATAACGAAACCCCGACTTGTCTGGCTTTGGGTACCTCGCCAATTATTGTTTTGGTGCCTGTGCTCATCCATTTACAATCATTACTTTATCGCAACTCACGAGTGCTAGATTATATACTTTGCTAACAAACTTTGTTACTGTCCGCTATATAAGTTTCTGTCTGTAGGTTTACCTCGCTAAACCAGACGTTCACTTTGTACAACAAACTTTTTTATGCAATATGCATGTTTTGTATTAGCATGATTGACCTTTATTGTCACTTTCAGTTAAGGTTATCATTTTTAAGAAGCAATAGCCTGCATGCCAATCTATAGTATCCGATTAAAAGAGCCATACAAACTTCACAAATACCAATTAATCAAACCTATTTTAATGGGAGAAATTCGATATTTTTCTTGGGATACGATCTCAAAGTTACAGTATGACGTATTCTCTGCTCCCCCTCCCAACTCCCCTTCCCCTCACTCTTTATACTTACAACTGGTAAAGCTGACTGTGACGCTGGTGTTATGTCCCCTGATAAGATGGCACGGCTGTTCAGGACACGGGGTGATATCTATGGACGAGATTTGCCCTTTCGTCGAACCTTGAAGATTGAGTTGGACGTCATTTAACAGTTTAAATTAAAACAAAACAGCTTGTCTTTCTTTTTCTTTTGGTTAAACTATCCTAAATGTGTTCAGCAATGTATGTGTTGTACCATAGCGGCTCACTTGGCAGTTTACTATATACCTTCTTGTGAACACTTGTAATAAAGTCGACATCATGTCTAAAAGGATTTTTGTGGTATTGTTGATCACAAATATTTTGAAGCCTCCCGATGGCCGCATATGTCTGTTTCCTTTCTAACGTGTATATGTATAGAACTACATCTTCCGAAAAGCGGCCCGTTATTTGATTTTTATTTCGTTGGCATTTAACGACGAGGTAAACAATGTGACATTTGTCAGAGACCATTCGGTGTTCTTCAATCCAAATCGATCCAATCTGTAAGGTTGCCACTGAGTGGCTGGGTAGCGAATCTTCCCGTTGACCAGTGAAGACCCTCCTGCGATCATTATTGTGGTATTTAGAAATATTTTGCAATGCAACTCTTGCATATGTAATACATTTTTCGATAACTGACAATGTTTTAATTATATACGTGTGAGATTATAGATCCAAATCAGCCATGGAGAAGTGTATAAGATTGTTGAAAGTGTCTTCCAAGAACCATTCAGTCAATATGTACAAATGACCAAAATACAGCTGCATATAATGTAATCTATATTGTGTACTATGTAAAACAGACACTCACCGCAATCTTTGAAGTGTACTGGCACAGCGGAAACCAGGGCCAAATAGGCCAATGGGATCACATAATACCACATGGCGCTGATTTGTGAGGTAAAATGGAAGATCCGACGAATGTTGGTCGCTTTAGCCTTATCACGTCCAAACGCCCTGCCTTAGTTTAACAGCTTGGAAAAGTCACACAGGATCTG